>CM047874.1:2129409-2179409 GCA_026212405.1 Petrea volubilis | reverse complement strand
ACACCCACATATAGATTTATAATTTTTTATTAGAAAAAAATAATGATAAAAGTAAATTCTATTTTGCTATAACATAAAGCGGTAAAGAAGTATATTAAAATTTTTATTTAATAATAGAATATGTTCGATTCAAATATTAATTTGGGGAAAATCTATGTACCAAAGTGTTTAAAAATTTTACGTAGGATTGAGTGACAAATAATTTTAATTTTTTTAAAATTAAAGTAAATGAAAAATATTGTAAATAAAAAAATTAGTTTTGATGTTTTATTTTGAATTAAAATTTAATCCCTTTTATTTGGATGTTGGATAAGTGTTTGATTCTTTGGGCTAAATATAAATAACAAATTACTTGTTTAAATTTATATAAAAAGTATTTCGGCAAAATATAGAGTCAAATAGGTAATCACATATGCGCGCTTATTTGAACATTTTTAAGATATCTGAATTGTGTGTGTGAAGATGATTACAGTCATTTGGCACTTTGCACCCTAAAATAATGAAAATGTCATATCCAACCCTCCAAATACCATCTTCTTCGCAAAGTGCATACCTTAGCTCTTTTCAACTAAAATTTGTATCTAGAAAATTGCCAAATTAGAAATTAAAGGGTAAAAATGATTAGGGATGGCAACGGGTCGGGTCTGGTACGGGTTTGGCCAAACCCGAGACCCGACCCACTAGATTTTTTCTGGACCCGGGACCCATCCCAGACCCGACGGGTCCCGGACCTGGCTTGGACCCGAACCCGGCGGGTTGGACCCGTTGAACCCGCCGGGTTCCGAAACCCCTCCCAACCTGCCCCACGTACCCGCAAACCCGCTTCAATAATTGAAATTTTTAATTTTAATTTTTTTTTGAAACAATAAATTTTAATTGTACAAGAAACTTAATAATTGAAAATATTCAAATTGTACATAAAACCTAATAAAACATATTCAAGTGAAATAATAATAACCAACTTTAAATGTCCAACCATAAGGAAAAATTACCATAATCATAACTATAAAGCCTAATAAAATATGTTCAAGTTAAACATTTATATATTATAAATATATATAATATATATTATAAATATATATTATATATAAATTAATTTCTTTAATTTTATTTATTTATATATTATAAATATATATAATATATAATACATATATACGGGTCGGGTTCGGGCCGGGTCTCAGTGGACCCGAGACCCGACCCGAACCCGGGCAGGTCCAAAATTTTGGACCCGCGACCCGCCCCAAGACCCGTTTAAACGGGTCTAAACCCAGTCCTAGCGGGGTCGGGTTCGGGCCAAACCCAGACCCATTGCCATCCCTAAAAATGATCATATAATAGAAGCGGCCAAATAAAAACTAAATTTTTATTATTTAATGAAAAAATTATTGTTCAATTTAATCTCGTGATATTAAGAGTGATTAGATTATAATATAATTTTTAAAAAAAAATTTCAACATCAAATATCTCATCCAATTATTTTATTAATTTTCTTTTAATTTTATAAAAGAACACAAAAAATAAAAGACCTTATTCAATAGATGAGTCTGCAAGTAATAATGTAGGAAGAGAGTCTAGATGGGAATCTTGTCACTTGCATTAATTATGCTATTCATATTAGGAAGCAAATTTTAGTATGATTTAATTTAGGAAAAATTACAATTTTCATCCGCTATCTATTAACGTTTTGGTTTTTCGTCCTATAAGTATGGGTTGTTCAATTTTAGTCCTATAATTTATGAAAAATTGTCAATTTTGATCCGATTTTGCCGAAGTCCAACGATTTGTGCTGACATGGACAATTAATATGGAGCTTTCCGATCAATTGCGCTGATGTAGACAATTTTGATGATGTGGCTAACACATGTATATTTACACATATTTTGTATTTTTTTATGTCCACATATATATTTTTTTACACAATTAAAAATAAAATTTTTTATGTTTAAAAATAAAAACCCAATCCAACTCACCCACCTGACCCTCTCTCTCTCTCTCTTTGTCTCTCTCTTCGCCACCCACTCCCCTCCCCCCCACCCTCGTCCTCCCCCAACCCCCCACCTGAACCTCTCTTTCCCTCTCTGCGCGGGTTGGTGACGGCGACGGTGATGGTGGGGCGGATAGATCTAGATCCAAATCCGGCGATGGCAAGGGAGGTGGTGGTGGTGGTGGACGGCGACAGCGGCATGGTGGTGGTTAAGAAAGAAGAGGGTGGGTGCACGGTGGGGAGTGGGCAAGAGAGAGAAAGGAGATGGGGTGACGACGATTGGTGGTGGGGGGAGGAGGTTGGGGGGCGGGGGGGAGGGATGACGAGAGAGAGAAAGGAGGGAAGGGTGGCGGCGGCGGCAGCGTTGTGGTAGAGGAAGAAGGTTGTGGGCGCTGGGGGGGGGGTGGCGGCGGTGTGGTGCGAGAGATGGTGGGGAAGCCGCCGGGGGGGGGGGGGGGGGGGGGGCAAGAGAGAGACACAGAGGTGGCAGTAGGGGGCGGCGGCGGGATATGGCAGGGGAGCCGCTGGGGGAGGGGGGGAAAAGAGAGAGAGAGAGAGAGAGAGAGAGAGAGATAAAAGTTTTTATTTTTAATTTTTTTTAATTGTATAATATATATATATATATATATGGATATATAAAAAATATATACATATGTGTAAATACACATATGTTGGCCAAATCATCGAAATTGTCCATATTAGCACAATTTCAAATAATTCTTACAAAAGTATTCTTATAAAATAAATTTAATAATATATTTATATTTTCATCCTAAAAAAAATGAAGTACTAAATTGAAATATATATATATATATGTATAAATTTATATTTTACACACACGTAGAGTGTGCGATGTTGCTAGTATATATATAAAAAAAATCATATATTGTATGTGTTTAATTTTTTTTTTATTTAAAAAAAGACAATCACTAGGGCAGTAAACGGAAAATCTAAAATTCGATTACCGTCCGCATCCGTATCCGTTTACGAGGCATATTATCCGCATCCGTTTAAAACGGATATATCCGTATCCGATTATAGGTATCCGAGTAATAAACGAATACGGATATGGTAATTAGATATCCGCTCCGTTTAATATCCGCTCCGATTGTATATCCGTTAGATATATCCGTTTACTTATATTCGTTATCCGTATTCGATAAATTATATTAAATTATTATTATTATTATTATATCCTTATCTCTTCTTACTCTTTATATGATTTAATTAGATTATTTATTAATTTATATACATTTTAAGAATAAATAGAAAAACAGGAATGAATAATATGAATTATATTAATTGTATTAATGATAAAATATAAACAGATTCGAATATTCGGATAAACGAATTCGGATATCCAATCAAATATTCGGATAAACGGATTCGGATATCTAAACAGATATTCGGATAATTGTTAGCGGATTCGGATATTCGGATATCCAAAAATTCATAATTATATTATATTTTAAAAAATACTAAACGGATACGGATATATCCGAATTCACAAAATATCCGCCGGATGCGGATTCGGATATAGGTTGCCAATATCCGACGGATTCGGATTCGGATACGGATACGGTAAAATTTAATCGAATACGGATTCGGATACAGTATTCCGCTCCGTTTAATATCCGTTTACAGCCCTAACAATCACCATCCCCCAACCCAACCTTTGAACAACAAAGAAACACTCACATATTTTACAGGCCCGACAAAAAAATATTCATATAAATCAAAACTAAAAAATAAAACTAATTTTAAATAAAATCAATCTTCAATATCATATTTTATATAAACTTACATCTCGTAATAATAAATTATGTCTTCATTTTGGCCTTTGTTACAACTTGCATCACGAAATGGACAATTATCATTCATACTGATGTTTCAAATTACTCGTCCCACATTGACCACAAACATAAACTTAATAATCAACAGAATATCAACCTATTTAACCGAAAAACTAAAGCATAAACCCTATCAACTAGTCATTTAGTCATTTCTTTGTTTATGTTTCTTTCTCTAAGCGTATTTCTTCTCATTCTCTCACGTATATATTGATAATGTAAGAATTTTCTTTGTGTAATATATCTATATATATATATATATATATATATAAATATCGGAATCCGAACTTTAATAATACTTTTTGTTACATTAATAACCTTACATATATAATATTAGTGAAGAATTTTAAATAGAATACAATATCCCAACTATAATAACTTATAATACACTTTTTTATATTTTTTGAAGTAATTTTTTCAAAAAATAATGTATAGGTTTTAAATTTTATTTATTCACGTAAGAAATAATTTTTTTTTTTTGCTTATTTGATTTTAAAGATTCAAATTTTATAATAGGGGTCAGATTTTTCTACTGGATTTCAAAATTTTTCTTGGATTCAGACTCAATTGAAGTAAATATAAGTCCTATAGGATTCTGATTGAATTCGGACACTAATTAGGCTTTTCAGATTTTCCTGATTTGATCCAAATCCAGACCATTGACAGCCCTAACTGTGCGATTTGCAAGGGCCTCTCTTATTTCTGCAGACATGTTATGGGCTCCAATCGGTAACTTGGGTTGAGTTGTATGCGGTATTTATTTGGTACTCAAGTTCTGCACATTCTGCTAAAAAATATTTTTGAACAATTTGGGCTGCCCTTATTGAACTCTGTGGGCCCAATTGGATTACTTGTATGTTTTACATAAAATATATGTGGGCTTAAGAGGGGCTTACATTGTTTTATGATTTGAGTGGGTTGGGACTTCAATTCTAGAGACATGTATGAAATGGACCTAAATCAGAGGATATGTGCTTCGCTTTCTGCTAAATAAAATACTATCAACCATGCGATTAGGGCTGTCAATGGAGCGGATTTTAATTCGAATCCGTTTGAATTTTAGCATATTTGATCGACTAAACTATCCGATAGATCAGATCTGATTATGAATATCCGTAATTTGAAATAAATGGATGGGATATGAAATCAAGCAATACGATCAGTTAAAGATTCGAATATGAACTTTAATAATATTTTTTATTGTATTAGCAACCTTACACATATCATGTTAGTAAAAAAGTTTAAATATAATACAATACCCACACCATTATAACCTATAATATACTTTTTTACATGTTCCAAAGTAATTTTTTTAAAAAATAATTTATACTTTTTATACATATTATAAAATAATTTTCTACCTGTTTAAAATTTTATTTTTCACATAAGAAATAATTTTTTATTAGTTATTTGATTTTAAAATTTTCAAATTTTTAACAGTTAATCTATATAAGGCAAATTTCTTGTGAGAATTATTGAAAATCGTTCGTACACATCTAAGGCGTCTTATATAAGTCAATGCTTCAACCCCGGTTATAAGCAACGTGAAAGTTCCAGCACATAATTTTAGAACCACTATTTTGCTTTTAATTCTTAGTTTTCGTATTTTATTTTATTCCCTCTGGTATTGTTTGGTCTGTGTTATGATAAAAAAAAAAAATTCAAATGCGAATACCAAAAATAACAAAGTAGAAAGACAAAGTAAATTGAGAAGTCAAAAGGGACACAAATTTAAAAAAGCTAACAATTTGTTAATCAAATCCATCGATGACAATACGAAGCTGTGATTAATCAAATCCATGAATATTAATTTCAAACTTTGAAGAGATCAAGAGAGTTCAGTTACGATGCAATAAAAATATGAATACAAATCAATGAAATATTATATGAAGTAACCAAGAAAAGGAATGGACTTACAAGAATAATATGTTCAATTCTTGTGATTCTATGCACTTTCTCTCTCACACACACAGCACAACAAATATATATATATATATATATATATATATACACGCCTGTATATATCGCAAATCTTGTGATTAATATAATATATCAAAAACTGCCTATCTCTTTACATACTGATGTTGTTCTTGGAGAACGTGTTGGGCTTGTGGTTAATTGAGTTGGGCGTGATAGCTCTTCGCAATTTTTATTTCTATCTTTCTTTTTTTTTTCTTTTTCCTTTTTCTTTTGGTACTTTTTATTTCCATCAATTTGATATTAGGTTTAATTTATTCTTTCTTTCCTTTTTTTGTTCCCTGACTAACTAGCCATAAATGGCTGGGGGGAATCTATGGGGGCGCCACCCCGAATTAAGTAGGATAATAGGGAAAAATTCTTATTCGAACCTAGTTTGATCGAACCCAACACATTATATGATAAGTGTATTGCACTTGCCAAGTGATTGGTCACTCTCCCTAAATTATCGACCATTCACATAGCAAGTGTAAAATACTCACTATGCGATTAATACTGGTTCGATCGAGTGGGGTCTAAATTAAAATTTCCCGACAATAAGGACAACGTGGGTTAAAAATTTAAACAATTACAGTCTTATTTTAATAAGGCCCAAAGAGAATATAATAATTTTTCTTCTCTTTACTAGTGAGCCGTAAAAATGAAATGGACTGTATTAATATTTTGTTCTCTTGACTGGTAGGCCTTAGAGACCTCAATGGGCTGCATCAATTATGTTCTTTTATTTTATTGGGCCACTAAACCCCAATAGGCTTTAACCAATTTTTTACCCTTATCTAATAGGCCATTAAGAGTCCAATTGGCTACTATACTTAATTTGTGTGCTCCTTTGTTTTGGGGGTTCATTACAATCAAATGAGCCACAATAATATTTTGTTCTTATTTTTTGGACCAATGGCACCAAATTTTATTGCAAGGTCCAATTAGACCCAAAATGGCTATAACAATTTTGGGCCCTTGCTTAGTAGGCCACAATGACACAGAGGGGCTAAAACATTTCTGTAATCTTATTTTATCATGATTGTAAAAATTTTGGTGCGCTTAGTTGATGGGCCACGAGGATCCGATTGTCCCTATGATCATTTTCGTACCCTTATTGATGGGCCCATAAGAATCCATTTAACTTATTACTTGGTAACGCAAAAATTGACAAACCAAATTAAGGAAAAACTTTTTAAAAAAATAATAAATCAACGAAAAAAATTGAACAGAAATAAGTTTATGATAATAGATAGTCTTTTGTTAAAAAGAACAAGAAAATGAAAAAACATAACTTTGAGCTAATGAAACTCCATGGATAATAACATCAAACCTCAAGGATACCAACTAACTCAATTTTGTTTATAATACTTTCTAATTCGCGCTATATTGAGGCAGAGAATAAATAAAAAATAGATGAAAATAAAGACAGGATAAATATGTTAATGGAATATATATGAACTAGAACCGAGTAAATCATACCCAAAGAAAGGATGGATATATATATATATATATATAGAGAGAGAGAGAGAGAGAGAGAGAGAGAGAGAGGAGAAGTTTAATTATTGGTGGATAATACACACACACACACACATATATATATATATATATATATATATATATATAGAGAGAGAGAGAGAGAGAGAGAGTGAGATTTAGACTGTTGGGACTGTTGTCTTGAATCTGAAATTGGAGGTCAAATTGGTAAGTGACTACGTATGAAGGGCTGAAAAAGAAAAGATCGAATCAAATATGAGTTGGACTGGCCTTTGTTATGACTTATGAGTGAAAAAGTCAATAAAAAAGGTTTCTCGATGACCTATGGACCACCTGTCTAATAAACTCATATTATCCTAACATCCGAAATAAACTATTCCTCAATCTATTAAATTTATGATTAGTAAAAACTAAAAGAAATTGACAGACCAAAAATTTTGAGAGATAAATATAGTTATTAAATGGGTTTCTACTTTTATATAATAGTATAGATTCAAAGTAATAACATATTTGGCCTTTTCCTTTATGAAATAGTTAGAAATCATTTTTCATATATAAAAGTTATGCAAAAGTTGAAAATTTGTTTGGAAGTAGTTGCGTAGAACAAAAAGTGCAAAAATGCAGGTCAATTCCAGAAAAAGAAAAATAGATGCGCAATAATATTTGGGGCTTTTTTTCAGCTGTGCAAATATAGGAGATGTAGTAAAAGCAATTCTAACTGGGCCGTTAATCCCTGAGCCTAGATCTTAGGACACACCGTATATGAACCAAGCCCGTGATAAAATTTTCATAGTCGTATATCATCGGGCTTTTTTCTTTATCGAGTTAAAATGTAATTCATTTTTAGAAAGGATAAATAGACACTTTGCCCTTGTATTATAAGCAAATCCAACAGTGCCCTTAATCTCAAGTCCAAGGATATGTGAGCCTAAACCTATGATAAGATATTTGACTTTAGCGCTGTCAATGGAGTCGATTTTAATCTGAATCCGATCAAAATTTTAACAAATTCAAACAATTAAAATATTCGATGAGTCAAATTCGATTATAAATATCCGTAATTCGAAATAAATGAAATTGATAAAAGGCATAATACAATAATTAATAAAATTTAATACCGTTTAAAAGATTATGCAATGTAATTTTTTTGTATGTACCTTCAACATATGATCATTATAAATTAAATATGTTTACAAGTGAAGGACAAATACTTTTCAGAGTGAAGAACATTTCGCATTAATGCAATGACACTTCATTCAGTGTAGTTTCAAATTTTTACAAAATTTACAGAATAAGTATTATGACACATGTAAACACTATTCTATTCTATTATAAAAAGAAAACTATTTTTGTCTCACAAATGGCGATTATTTTTTTATTAAGATAAAACTCCAGCTACATGACATGTGTAGACAATCAAACACACAATCTCCGTGCTCCCTCACAAGCATAGACATGTGTATCCTACACACACCGAAAATTAAATTATATTTTGCAGTCGAATACTAGAAAATGATTAAATAGTCATGGATTTTAGCTACGGAAAAAATCCGTGGCTAATCCGTGTCTAATAGCCACGGATTAGCCACGATTTCGGATTTTTTTTTTAAAACATTAGCGGATTAGCCACGATTTCGGATTTTTTTTTTAAAACATTAGCCACGGATTGCCCGTGGCTAATGCACATGACTAAAATTGGCGCGAGTTTGCCGCCAATTATTAGCCACGGCCTGGCCGTGGCTAATCTGTGGCCCTTAGCCACGGCTAGTGCATGTCCAGAAAAAAGTGACCAAATTTGGCCACGGCTTGGCCGTGGCTAAAAAGCTGCGGCGAAGATTATCCACGCCACTTTTAGCCACGGGAAAAATCCGTGGCTAATCTCCTTGGCCACGGATTTTTTTTGCCAAATTCGTGGCTAAAATCCGTGACTAAATGTCTTTTTTCTAGTAGTGGTCGTTGGATGTTGAAACCTTACCACTTCCTTTGGCAAAAGAGTATCTTGCCATTTGACCGTTGTCATTTTCTAGTTATGTTTTCTCTTTTTCTGTACTTAACATCTATGTTTGAAATTATCGATTTAATAATTTTTAAAATTTCATTACATTATTTACCCCTAGTTGCATTAACTTTAAGGTTAAATTATTATTTTAAATTAATATAATTTATAACGTATTGTTACATTCTTTTTTTGACGAAAAATATCATTACATTCAAATAATAATAAGAAGATTTATATAAACATTTTCCCAATTGCCTATATATATATTACACAATTCATAATTAATTACTATATATGTTGATTAATCTATATATATATTTATAGACGATGATTATCCCAAATCATTTATTTTAATTTAATATAATTTCTATAGTATTGTTACATTCTAATTCTAATAATAATAATAATAATAATAATAATAATAATAATAATAATAATGTTTCTCCAATTATATATATATATGTATATAAGTATGTTTATATATAAATATTATATATGCAACATCCAACAATTAATTTTTTTAAATTTTCGATAGAATCTTCCATCGAAATTCTGTTAAATATTGATAAATTAAAATTTTTATTTTTATTTTTAAATTTTTGGTGGAAAATTCCGCATAAATTTCGCTGAAAATTGGTAAATAATTTTTTAAATTTTTGGTGGAATTTTCCATTGAAATTCCGCCAACAAATTTTAATATATATATATATATATATATATATATATTATTTTTTTAATTTTTTTTCCCAAAAAATCCATTGAAAATTCCATTTTTTTCTTGTAGTGTTAACCACTTCTTGAATCAAAAAACATGATTTCAAGCCCTCAACACGAAGAACAAAAATCAATCATGAACCAATGGATGTACTTTGTGATTGAAAAAAATCACAAATAAATTAGAGTTGTTTTTCTATGAATTTAATTTAATTTAATTTTTATTAACTTGTTTGTTCATTGATTTCAGCATATTTGTTTGCATGAATTTTCTACGAACAATAAAATAGTAGTGGTATAATAAATTAATAATATATATTTTTTATTACTATAATAACTTATAGATATAAATGCATACATACATATATATTTGATGGAAATGATTTAAAATGATTAAAATTATATAGTATCTTGATATAAAAAGATACATTTCAAAAAAAAATATATATTTTTTTTAGAAATTGAAAAACCTTTAGGAAGAACAAAAGCCTTACCTAATTGCATAGCCAATGTTTCACAAATCAGTTAAAACATAGTTTTAGTTTTACGTAGGCAAACACGCAGGGCCGTGGGGCCACAAAAAGTGAAAATTGAAAAGATCAAAGTCACTAAAACATTAAAGTTCCTACTTTGACCCCAAAACTATTCAATATTTTATTTTGTGGACTCATAGAGTTTAGGTTGGAATTCAAGTTGAGATTCAAAGTTGAACACTAATTCTAGTACCCAAGATTCACGTCAATTTATTTTTTTATTTCCTAAGTGGGAGAAATCTAGACGTGGCGGCACCTAATTAGAAAACCCTTTCTCTTTTTTTCTTTTTCCAAAAATTTGAACATTAAATAGTCAAATTTCCGTTAATTCTCAACACCTTCTTCCGTTTTAACATGCAAGCATTAAATCATCCGCATTTGTGCTCTATAAATACTTGCACAAACTAAGCCCATATCCATTCTCATACAATCTCAATTTTCTCTTCAACTAACTGAAAAATAATCCAATTAGAATTTGCTATAATATTTCTATAGCAATGGCCAAATTAGTTCTCACGTTGATCAGCTTTGTTCTCGTTCTATCTTCTGTCGTTGTTACCAACAATGCTCGTCCTATAAGAACTTTGGAGCATGAAAACAGCATTGACACAGAGATCATGAAAGTTTTAGATGATTTATATGTGCAATCGATAAAAACGGGCGGGCCGAGTCGCGGTGGAGATGGACATGCAGAGACCACTGCTTTAACTCTTGGAGAAATCAAGAAATCCGGCCCGAGCCCTGGAGATGGACACTAGTTCGTCATAAGCTTTTTCTAATTAATTTTTTGATTAATTTGAAAATAAATAAATAATGTCGTTTCAGTAATTGATCATTTGCATCTTTCTTTTGTTTTTTGATAGGTGGCTAATTCATTTTTTGTCACAATAATTTTTTATTTTTTGATTGGATTTGCGAAGTGTCACAATAGTGTACGAGTTCTTTTGTTGTTGGTTGTAAGTCGATATATTTTGTCTCTATTGTAATTATAGAGGGATTACCTTGAGTCTTGTCAATGTATTACATATTCATATTGATCAATATTAAGAAAGTATTTTGACTGGGCAAATTGGATATCAATAGCACACCTTTTGTCCCGGTTTGCTTCAATTCCAAATAAGTTTTTATGCTCCAATTGCAATTTGCAACTGCTTAACAATACATGTGGCTTGTATTAATATAACAGTTAATAAAATCATATAGTACTATTAATCTTTGATAGCGCGGTCCATGCACCACCCAGATTTCGATCAGTGTTTCTTTAGGATAAGTAAATGTCAGAGTGGCTTGCACAGACCCACATCTCATGTGTATCTTCAACATGAGGATAATTTAGCCACGATTACACACGCCATTAATGTATTCTTAAGCATAATTCAATCACCTTTTGAGCAATTAAAACAGTTAATTGGATAATTATATTTCTTTGTTCCAATTAATTGTCAATTGTCAGTCATTTTGTAATATTATCTTTGTTGTTTTAAAATAATATATTTGATTGAATGGTTCTTTGCTGAGGCCGTGCACAACCGAAAGTATATAGCTGGATATTACTCTATATGAAGCAGACTGATGGATGCCACTATCGAAATATACAGTGCAGAATTTCAAGTATGAATTTCCATGAGGTAATGAGTTAATTTTTGCTCTAACATATAATGTCATTAAGCACTTAGAAATAACCTTAAACAGTAGATATCTGATGAAGCAAATCAAAGACTACATACAGAGAGAGAGAGAGAGAGAGAGAGAGCAAATCATCTAATAAGTGTGAAGCATGAATTAATGTGCGCAGTCGAGTTCGGTCAATTTTATGAAAGACAACAATTTAGCCAACTCAATATATGCGTGTTAATAAAAATATAAATCATGCATAAACTTATAATCATTTCTTTAATCTGAAGGGCATTTAGCCGTGATTTGTGTAGCACTCGAGTTGGCTAGTAGACAAATTTTATTATTTCCTGCATAATTTAATTTATTTGTACTCGCAATTTCAATATATAATAACAAAAGATTATACTTGATTTCGCAACTCAAATAAAAGATAAAAATGAAAATGGAGTAAATGGGAAGAGAGTAATTCAAACAGTCTAAGTGTCTAACAGATGTTGCTAAAAAAAGAAAATCTTTCTCATAGTTATTGGAATGAAAAGTTAATTCTGAGAATTAGTTTGTGTACTATATATTACACTCTATTATCATATGTTCTACTGTCTTATTCATCTCAACTATTCCACTAAGTTGGATAAATGATAATACATGGATACATATCTATATTGTGTATTTTACGTTCGTACAATCGTATCATATTTCTATATAATTATATATATATATATATATATATAGAGAGAGAGAGAGAGAGAGAGAGAGACTCATCATAATCCCATGATGATAATTATAAACCTTACCAATTAAGCATGTGAACAATTTCGATTTTCAACCATGCACACGAAAGACTTTCAAAAGTAGCAAAATTCACTCATACATGCTATATATAATGATAATCATATATAGATATATATAATCTTACGTAGGCAGTTGCGCCAGGTTACAAAAAAAACAAAGATGTATGAAAAACAAGGTAGGGCAACAGAGAAAGGTGAAACCCAATACAAGAACAATGGAATAATGTTCTATATCACCACCATTAATCTCCAACTTACTTTAGATATACATAATATTAATATTAATATATAGTATCTTCGATATAAAGAAAAGTTGACATTCAAAGTTGGACCTTCTTCCAGTGTGTCGATAATTTTTGAAATAAGAGAAAGTTTTTTATAATTGAGGTGGGTGTAAATGTGTAATTGTCCCCGCTTAATTTGAACAATGTCCATTTGGGCCCGGCCGGAGGTTGGACGACAAAAGCAAGACAGAACTCGACAGTGGTTAAGAGCTAAGAAGCTAAGTTGGGCCATTCTCTTACTCTTAACCCAACAACCCATGGGCTGCGCAAGGCATCTAGAACTTTATCTTTGGATTTTAAACCAATGTTTCAAGATTAATATTCGACAAACATGAGTTCTTAATCTAGTTAATTAAATACGGAATGGGTGTTATACGGTATTTTAAATGTATGTATATATTATAAATATTTTGTTAAAATTATGGTGAAAAGATCGGCTTGATAGTACGCAAACGGCTAATTACGAATTACTAAAAGCACAAGGATAATACGAATGTGAAAAAAGAAATTTGGGAGTAAAAATATGGCTTTTTTTTTTTTTTTATGTTACTTGCATATAAATCATGCTAGCTTTCTATGTACCTTAAATAATGAAAATATTATTTAATTATATGTAGCTTCGAGTAGAGATTTGAGCAAACTAAGTGGGTAAGAACAATTAATGACTCGAGTTTTACCATAAATGCAAGGATTTTTATAGCATGTACGTGTAGGTCATTCCCTATGAGACCCTTAGGCTTAGTAGGCCAATATATGATAAGGTATAGTAACATATAAGACTAATGATAGGGCCTAATGATATTAGTTGGTTCTTAATTAATGAGGTATGGAGTTAGGTGGTGGCCCATCACCTGGTGTTGATGGAGTATTTAATGACAATAGAGATTGATTGGACCCAGTATGGTCAGGGTCGAATGAAGGTTCGATCAGGTGATACCGATCAGCCCAGAATAAGGGGTCGGTACCATGGTCCATACGCCCTAATCTAATCGAGAGCCCGGTCCTGTGAGCTTGAACGATTGGAAGGGGTGACACGTGGCAGACCCTACCCAATCAGGATTTACGATCAAAAATATGGCACATCAACTATCCTTTTAATCATTTATAATATAATTTATGATAGGTTAACAAATAAAATTCAAATAAAATAATTTTATAATTTAAAACAAAATTAGAAATATAAAATAGAATGAAATTTAGAAAAGAGTAAAGGGGATATATTTATTTATTTTTGTTATAGCCGAGGAGAGTTATTAGAGTAAAGGAAAAAAAATGAAAGAAAACAATTATAGTGTTGCAACTTGCAAGAGACAAGATACAGGAGAGAGAATGATCGTTGAATGTTAATTTAAGAAATAAATAACTATATACACTAAATTAAAAAAATGTCAAAGACTATCGCACTTAATTGATAGTATATATACATCATATTATTAGTACAATAAATTATGTTATAGCGAATTCGGATTTTTGATGGATAGAATTATCTGACTTCATATCCCAACCATCTATATCACATCATAGATATTTCTTGTTGGATATTATCCGTATGATATTCTAATAGGTTGGAAATTTTAAAACTCTGGTCGAATTCGGATAAAAAAAACCGACTAAAATTATCAAACTAGCCCATCAAATAAAACCGATTCATTTTAAGTTGGTGATCGGGAAATTGGGTTAACGAAGTCTCAAGCAAAAAAGAAATAGTAAAGAAAAAAAAAGGGAAAACAAAACGACTCAGTGATTCAGCCCAACTCGAAAATTAACAGGCCACCGGATATGTCTTTCTACAATCCACCTTGGCCCAATCCTATTGCATTAGTAATTGGTTTCTCCATAGGTAACGCATTTCCAAAATATACCGCATGTCTCCATTGGTTTCTCGACCCTACGCCGCCGCCGCAAATCATACGCCGCCGCTGCAATACATTTTCAATCCTATCTTGCAATACGATTAACCTGATAAATTTGAAATTTCTTTTCAAATCTATGGATTTCTTTTGCAATACGATTAACCGCTATATGCAATGTCATATCTATGGATTTCTTTTCAAAAATTTGAGATTCACCTGATAAATGATTTCTGGCATTCTATTTTGCAATATGATTGGACTGAAATTTGCGATTTCGTTTCAAAATTGTCGATTTCAACTTGCGATTTACAATTCCTGATTGGACTGAAATTTGGGGATCCATATGGGGATTAGGTATCCATTTTGGGATCAAGATTTTCTTGCAAATTGTTTGTGGATTTTGCTTTTGGAAAGATGTTTCAATATCTGAAATTTAAACTGGAAAAATTAGCAAATTACTTCAAAACAAGATGTCTTGTAATCGTGGTGGAAGTCCAAAGCCCAAAACACGCTACCATGGTCCCATGGGTGTGCAAGATATGCCGAAAACATTTGAAGGTTGATTCGGATGGTCCCATGGATGTGTCGGATCTATATAAAGATTCAATTTTTATCGTATTGGAGGACCCTCCATCGCCCGAGACTTGTCACAATAGAACTAGAACATAATAGGATTTTCCAATACTCCTTTGCTAATCACTAAAGACTTGAATGCCTTACAAATGAAACCCTACATCTATTTATACTAGTCTAATCCCTTCATCAATGTACAGTGGAGATTAACTGAATTCTAAGGCTACAAATAATCTTTTAGATTATTCTACAAGATATTTACAAGGAGCATTAATGGAGTATTTCTAGAATCATCCTTTCAAGAATGTTGTATTATATTCTAAATAATTTCTACAATTTCCTAGAACTTGAGAGAATATTCCGGAACCTACACGTTCGGACCTTGAAAATAGTATTAGGTTTATTTTGTAGATTTTTTTATTTTTTGATTTAGAATTCATATCATGAATATATGTGGTTTAGATTTCAGATCTTGAAACTTGTATTATGTTATTATGCAGATTTTCTATTTTTTGATATAGAATTCAGATCTTCAATATATCTTTTGTTTAGGTTTTAGATCTTGAAAATTGTATTAAGTTTTCAATGTATATTTCTTTTCTTTTTTTTTTTTCCCATTTAGAATTCAATATATCTCTCGAGGCGTTCCATACGGCTCTCTGATTTTTTTAGCCCGTTTTCCTCCATTAGAGTTTTCTCCAATTTCCATATTTTTCTTTTATATTCCAATTTCCTCGTTTCTCAATTTTGATACCACTTTTTTTTTCTTTCTTTTAATTGTGTATTCATGTTTGAATTTGTTTCATCGCCGGAGATGGTTCAATTTCGCTCATCCCCACATACGGTTCAATTTAGCTCATCACCGGAGATGGTTGCCGGAGGTGGTTTTAGTACGTGAATTGCCCGAGATGATTCAAATCAGCATATTTATGTTCTACCATCCTTGTAAACGTTTGTTTGAGGTTGTGAATGTAATGATATTAATTGGATGTGATTTATATTTTTCTTTTTAATCTGCTCATGGATCTTGGATGTTGTTGATAGATCTATTAGTTTTTGCAGGTGTATTGGTTTTTTCTTTGATGCGCGAGTCTCTTAAGGAAACCAAACAAATGAGGCCGGATCTTGTGCATCTTGTAGAAGGACTAGGTAAAGATCTACATAGATCTTGTGTTGTTTTTTTTCACTTTTATGTTTTCCTGTTCCGAAAGCTTATTTTTCTCTTGTTGGATGTGTTTGTTTGATTGTTTCAATGTCCATCTTCTATTGTTTTCGATCTTAACATGCTTGACCTCTTATTTTGATGCACATCTCGGAAGTGTATTTTAATTATTTTTCATTTTCATTGTCCAGATCTTGTTTTTGACTGTTACTTTACCATACCAATTTTTCTGATAAAAATTAAAATCACCATCACAATTAAAAGTGTGCACGACTAATATATGTATGTAACTACTAAAATCATTGTGCAATATCGTAGCTTTTTTGCTTGAAATTGATAAAGTACAAGGGGGGAAAATCAGACCTAAGTATAAAATTTGAAAGATTACGAATAGAAAACAAAGATTACCGGGAGTACACACATACCCTTGATTAACAAAATCACGATAAACTCATATATATATATATATGTCATAGAATTGTATGTGCCTCGTAATTCCTAGTTCCTCAATGGATTTTCCTGAGAATTATATTTGTCAAAGAATTGTCCTACAAATATAACAAAAGAATTTGTCAATCTTAAAGTTTTTTGAGATTTGTCATAGAAGAAAATTCTAATCCAAACCCAACTCGGCCTACCCAATCAATAATATTGTGCCAAGTGGAATATAATTTTTCATTAAATAAGTGCTCAAAAATATAATTCCTCTAATTGTGGTTAAGTCTCTCTCTCTCTCTCTCTCTCTCTCCTGTAGAATCTTAGCAGCAATAGGAAATAACGAAATAATTTAGGGGGAATATAAGATTTCAATCATATCTGTATCTTTATTCGCGCCGAGACCCCCCCTCCCAAAAAAAAAAAAAACCATGTTCTCTAATCGATAATCAGATCCATTATTTTTTTTCTTGAAAAATGACAATGAGAAAATTGTGCTAAACTAACACAAATCACTCAACACTAAAATATCAAGGAGGTTTTTATTTTGTGGTAGTGGAGTATGGTTGTTAACGTATGTACAGTTGATGTGGTAGTTGGAGTGTTGAGTTATCCTTGTTTGGATTTAGATAATATTTTAGATTTGTAGTCTCTTTTGCAGTATGACTCTTGTACTAAGTAGTAAAATACTAAAATACCCTTTCTAATAAAATAAAAAATAATCTGTAAAAAATACGATTGTATTTTACTACCGACTTGAAGACGACATCATCTCAATTCTGTTCTCAGAATGCTACCTCGCAACTATAAAATCCCTACCGCGATGGATTCAGCGTGATCTATTGATCTTTACCTCAATTTCGTCGTTCTGATTCCTTTTCATGTTATAATCTACACTTGAAGGAGTAATTGGTGAAGTGCTACTCGTTCACGCAGTCAATTGCTACGGATCCCTTAGTTTTGGGGGCTGATATTTTTTGTAGATAATATTCCCAGGCAAGTTAATTACCATGTGCGTTCATATATATCCTGTACCAATTTCTTCCCCTACCGATTCTGTTGACATGTAATCCATAGGTAAAATTATTGTAACATTTTTTGGCATAATCCTCTGTCTTATCCGACTTTTTTTTTTCCTGCTAATCAGGGAGAGCATGTGCTTAAATCCATACACATACTAGGGCACATGTACATTTGGGGCTGAGCACCTTTTGTATTTGAATTTTTTTTGTACATGCATATCAACCAGAAAGGTTTGTATAAGATTTTGTTTTATGTTGTCATTCCTACTTGATATTATTCCCTTCCAAAAGATCCTCCACACTGTCATGATTTCAGGTTGGAAAATATTTTGCAGTCGTGTGAATAGCTTTGACTAGGGCAATTGAATAGTAATTTTGTTTGGGGTCTATTTATTGGCAACTAGCATTACTTGTAAGTGGTGTTGAGTATCTTATATTTGTGTCCAAAAACACCATCCCAAAAAATGTCCCCTTCGAATCCTCTTCCACAGGCTTGGTTTTTATATGACGAGCTTTGGACGAAGGAGATCGACATGGAATTCATGAAACAACTGAAAGAAGCAGCTGAAGACTACCGCCGACCGATCCGTCGAACCGACCAAAGTGTCTTGCGAGTCGCGATAAACATCGTTAATAGAAAATATGGTTCATACTTCAGTTTTGACGATGCAGTCTCACACTACAAGAAACTCCAATATCGACATGAGATATTTGGATTTATCACAACGCTGTCAGGTGTGGAGTACAACCCACGGACCAAGATCGTCACGACTACGGATGTCCTATGGGATTACATTACAATGGTAAGTAGTGACCCCATCTCTTGAAAAGTTGTAGATATGTTTTTGGATGTAGTCATTGTCATGCACCTATTTTTTCTTCATATTTACTGGTTGAATTGACATGCTTTGGTGGTTGTTATATACATTAATAGATTTTATGGCTAACTGGAAGAAAAATTAATGTTAATAGAAATACAAGGATGCTGAGGCATATATGCTTCGGGGGGAGCCGAAATGGACTGATTTGCTCACAATTTTTGGACCCTCACGTCCCAATCCACCTTTGACTGGAAGAAACATCATACAAATATCCGACAATAGCCAAAACTCCAGTCAGAATGGTGCGCCTATCGATCAACCCTCAATCGGGTCTTCTTTTTGGAATGATTTTGACCCATTGGAAGATCTTGAAGTTTTAGGTAGCCAGGAATCAGTCCAAAATGAATTGAAAAATGAGGACGACAACGCAAATGACATTGGAGGTAGTGTACGTTCGAACCACGAAGCTGGACCAAGCAATGTGAATGTAGGCAGCAACTGTGCTCAATCGTCGTCGTCTATAACTCAGTATCGTCGCCACTAGTAATGGATCGTGATTTGTAAATCTATTGTACACCATGATGGTGCTTTTGTTTGGTATGTTTAGCTTATTTATGCGTAGTGGTGTTCGCTCTGTAGTCATATGTCGGCCTAATACTTGTATTTGTCATGTTCAGTTGTTGTTAGTTCCAACCTTGTGGTTTGTCTTTAGGAGGCCTTTTCTCCTACATGTTCTAGTTGTGAAATGCTGGTAATTGTTGCTAGATTAATGGCAAGAAGGTATGTTTGTGGTGTTTTAAGGTGTAATCCCCATCCGGCGAGCCAATTATCTTGTTCATTATACACTGTATGGTGTTTAAAAAAATATAAAGCAATCATAACAATAACAATAATAATTTCTGAACCAAAAAAATAATAGAAATATTGTGAAATACTATTTGTTAACCATCTGCTACATGCAGGTCCGAAAGACAGTAATACTTAAGGCATTGTTGTCCTATTTCACAAAATTAAATTCATGAAACGGTGTGGTAACATTATTCATACATATCCTATTCTGAGTAAATATATACTGTTTCGGTCAAAAAATCTGGTGTGGTGCCATGCCAAGTACCTACGATGCGACCACACAATGCTAGGCTTCGACCTATTTACTTAAAATCCGAGAATCGTGCTGAAAAGATGAAAAGAGAAAATCTGCATGCACATGCATTTGTCATTCATTCTGACTAGCCCTTCATACTCGAAGTGAGAATATATAATATTAAGTAAAGAGATGTGGTCATGCGTTCACCAATCTCAGTTCTTTTTTATAAATAGGTATTAGGACTATTCAAAGCTCACATAGTCCCCCCACGCGTGAAGAACTTAATCCAACTTAACTTGGAGCCGTTCTATGGAAATGAATCAAAATAGAACTCTCTCGCGCCAACAACGTTTGTTCTGGAATGACGAATGGACGAAAGAAATGGAGCGTACTTTTGTCGAGGTAATCGCCGAGCAAGCTGAGTATGAACGCTTCGAAAGGGGTTGTCCTGATGATGTATCCATTGGATGTGCCATTTACGAGGTATGGTATCACTATGATATCGAGCTATCGAAAAAACAGTGTATGAAAATCATTGGCAAACTTCGACGGAGATATTATGTAATCGAACATACTGGGGTTATTTATAACCCAATCAATGACCAATATGGGTGCCCGTCGACCTTCGAGCGGTATTACTACAGGTTTACATCTGCACAGTCTGTCTTGATCAAACAAATCGTAACATTGGATGTGTATTTAATATTTATGCTCATAACGTTTGCAGGAGAATAGAATGTCAGTAGCTTATTTCGATGAACCGGAGGCCGTGTGGAAGCATTTTAAGACTATCTTTGGAGAAGAGGATAATAGAACAGTCGAAAGGTACCCAGCAGAAGAAGAAATTCAAGCAATTGCTAATCCAACTGAACCACAATTTCAGCCAATTAATACTTCTGCCCGACCCAATCCATCTGGGCCAAATGACAATGACGATCGCTTGAACACCGCTTTCTGGCACTATGTAGAAGCGGGGCAGCCATCAGTTTATGGAGACGATCCCAATTTTGATGATTGTGGCCAACTTGTTCCCATAACGTGTAAAAATTAACATGTTAAACTTGCATGAGAGACTTTTTTTATCACTACTTCACTCTACCTGATTGCGAGAAGTTCTTGTAATATTGTGTGTCATTGTCATTTAAATTTGAATGCTCGTTGGATGGCTTGTTCAGTGTGTTTCAGGTTGATATTTTGTTTGGCAACATATTGAAATAGAGTGTGTTTCTTGGCTACAATGCCTGTCATAAATAATAATTTCAATTATTTGCGCCTATTGTTGTGAATTTTGACAAGCCTAAATTGAGATTACAAATTCTGTTGTCCATGTTAAAATATGCGAACATAAGTGATTCATAGTGAAGGGCAGTACATGACAAATAAAATAAAATAAAAAAGATTGATTAGCTTTTGTCACAGTTTCTGATAGTAGTATACCATGGCCAACAAATCGTAGCATAAGCTATATGCATTCAATCTAAATATAAGACAAAATGAGAAGAAATTGGATGCTTTGTAACGCCCTTTCAATGATATCATTCTGTTTGAAGGGTTTTACCAACTCAAAATGGTAAATAACTTCGCATATTAGTAGTATTAATTGAAGTCCAACAATTGGCCAATAGAGCAAAAAGATCATAAAAGTTCAGCACGCTACTAAACATCTTAGAGCCAAAAAAGTTGTCAATATGAGTGGGCGCTCTAATCGTGCAAAATAAGGATTGAGCATCGTCTGGAGGCAATTGCTAATCTGATGTCTTTTTTCCTGCTTCAGCAAATCGGCTT
This sequence comes from Petrea volubilis, assembly GCA_026212405.1. Taxonomy (NCBI): domain Eukaryota; kingdom Viridiplantae; phylum Streptophyta; class Magnoliopsida; order Lamiales; family Verbenaceae; genus Petrea; species Petrea volubilis. The sequence continues at coordinate 2,157,446 of CM047874.1, read as the reverse complement.
TGGGTTTGAAAATAACCCCCTAATAACATCTTCACAAATTCAACTTTGGCTTCCTTAGGCATACCCCAAAAAAGATCCATGTCATCTTTGTTCTTAACAAAGTACCTGGCTGCATCGATCTGTTCGTGCAGTGTGAGTTCCTGAATCTGTTGGATTTCTTCAAATATTGCACGTCGACTGAGAGAGCTTGCATCTAACTGGAAGTTACCATTAACCTCTTGCGCCTTTGTTGCAGAAGTTGTTGCAGCACTTTGTTGGAGAATACCATTTATATTCGCGGTTGTATCTGCAATCCAACTACCGATAACGTTCTCAAACAGAGTAAAATCAGGTCCTCGCTTTCTCTTAGTTCCTACTGATGTCTCATTTCCCTGGGCTGGTGCTGATGGTTGTGTTTCTGCAACATCTTCTATAGGGTTATTTTCATCTGCGACGAGATGTACTGGAGCTATAGGCCGGTATACATCGTCATCCTCCGGTTCAACCAGTCTTGGGTTGGCATCATTCTGGCGCACCTCTTTGCAGATTCGAAATCAACCGCATCTCGACCGTCAGCATAGTCATTCCCAAAAATGCATTTCCACCTTGGATGTTGTGGCCATACTTTGTCCCTTAGTTTGGCCACCTCTGAATTAACCTGGATGTTTAAGTTATACATGTTCGTAGTATCAGTTCGAAATAATCAACAAATCAATAGGCAAGAAGCATCTTTAAAAAAGACATTTTTAACAAAGAATTTAATATTAACAAAGACAAGATACAATTATTTTTGGAACATTGTTACTTGTAATACATTATTAATTATACTCTTTTCATGAGATAACTGGATGAATGAAAAAATAGAACAAATCGCTAGATTATTCCACTGATATTATATGGAATGGAAGATCATCACAGCTTGTGCTGTTGGGAAAAATTCAAACAAATTCAACAAAAAAAGGGGGGAATTGAATTTCAGAACTTTCACCCATGAAATTATTCTAATCATAAGATCTAAACAATACTTGCTGCAATAACAATTTACAATTTCAGCATATCATTCTTCATGCTTGGGAGTTTTACTTAAGAAATGCAATAAGATTATTTTGCGCATGTTTCATATCACTAGGACCTATTTGACCAATTTTGTTTAGGTAAATGGAAAATAGAAACAGGCTTTACCTTACACATCTCACCCCAAAGGGTTTCGTTTCTGACAATGATCTTGTTCGTCGCATGGTCGAACTCAACACCACCACCCCCAGTGTGTTTCAGCACGGACTCCATTGCGTGGTAATGACGCTTCCAGACTTGAATCTTTGAACTCTCCAGTCTCGCACGCATCATACTCTCCAGTCGGACCATGTAGCCTCCTTTGAACTTTCCATCACACTTCTTACCCTCTGCACGGAGTACCTCCAAAGCAGCGAGCAATGCGACCTCCTCAGCGTCATCCCAATATCGTCGCGATGCAGCTGTAAACTGTGATGACGTCGTCATCGACTGAGGTGAAGTAGCAGACTGAGCCATACACCTGTAACGAGCCGAAAGTTAAGAGCCAATAAGTTTGGTTACACATTAAAATGAAGTACATCGACAAAAAAGAAATTCCCTATGATGAATAAAAACACAATCAAGTTCAGAGATACTGTACAATTCACAATTAGCAGCAAAGCTCATTAGTTAAAATCGTATTACATGTTTTACCCATTCCTAAAACAAGTAAACCATGTTTTAGGGAATCACAACCTTGCCTTCAATGTTTTTCCAATCCAAAAATACAACACATATAGCAAGACAAAGATTAAAAACCACAGGCCAGCCACAACTACTACAAGTATATAACAGTTCAGCACAGAAAATTTTCTGACAGTGACATGGTACAACTATTTAATTGAACAGAAACCAGGAAAAACAACCCCGCAAATCTGTTCCCAAGAAAAACCCAAACCACTACGCCATCCCCCTATTTCCCCTCCAGTCATTGTACATTCCAGTGGCAAGTGCGTCGCGCCAATTATTCCATTCCGTACTGGGCTCCACTGTGTCTACAAATTCGACACCATCATCGACTGCAGCTGATTGTTGTCCACCAAGCAGCTCTGCCTCTATTGGGTCGTTGGGCATGTGTTTTCGAACAAAGTTGTGTAGCAGCGCGCAACACAATATTATTTGGTTTTGGGCCTTTAGTGGATAAAAGCAAGGACTACGCAATATCCCCCAACGCCCTTTCAAAACTGCAAATGTGCGTTCGATGACATTCCTGACACGACTGTGCCGCATGTTGAAGTATTCCTTGTGGTCTTGAGGTGTTTGACGGCCCGTACCCCAATCATCTAAATGGTAGCGCGTGCTCCGAAAAGGGGTCAGGAAACCTTTGGAATTAGTGTAACCGAGGTCACATAAGTAGTAGTTCCCTGCACATCATAAAAATGGAATTGTATAAAGTTTACTTAAAGTATTCGTCTTTTTATTACATAATACTAAATAACAGTAACAACTAACCATCCGGGACACGTAGACCATTGTTACGGTTCAGAGCATGTTTCAAAATGCGACTATCTGCGGCCGAACCCTCCCAACCAGATAATACATACGTGAAGTTCATATCGATATCGCATACTGCGGGAACGTTGACACTGACATCGCCCTTAAGGTTAATGTATCTGACTTTATCCATTACGGGTACACGTACCTCAATATGAGTTCCATCGAGTGCGCCTAAACAACCCTGCCCAATTAGTACAGTGAATATAAACAGAAACTTTAGAGATATAGATCAATCTTACTTTTGATGACAATTTTGCCCAATGAAGGCAAACGTAAAACACAAGGCCAAAACGAACCTTGGAGCCGTAAGTGGACAAATATTACAAGAACAGAACCCAGAATTGAATTTAAAAATAGAGAAATCTTAACAAAACAAGAGCACTGCGGTTACCTTAAAGTATTTCCATGTAGGGTGTGTGCAATCTTCGGGAATTGGTTCGGGTCGGACAAGAAGCATCCGACTGCATCTTAGCATAGAATTCATAGTCTGATTGAAATATTTGCTGACTGTGTGGCCCGAACGCTAGAAATCTGTTTGAATGGTGACATTTTTTTTGTGGTGGGACAATATGGAGACAAAAATCGCAACCTTCTCTGGGACGGAAACGAACTTATCATTGTCCAATCCTCCAAAGTTTTCAAGCAAATTACATAACTTTGCGAAACAGTTTCTGTCCATTCTTAAATTTTTTATGCACGCAGCGTCTATAGTCTCAACAAGCCACCTCAGGTGCTTAAGTTGGTCTGGGATTTTTTGGATTGTACCCACTTATGGCCCAACCTACGTGGACGACGCTCGTGGTGCACATACCAGTACTTAAATGCAAGGTATGTCAGGCACATGCACACAACGTTTCGGTAAAACCACAAGTAAATGTATATGATTACATGAAGCCGCATACGATCGGCCATGCTTGAAATCTATATTAGTGGTTCAATAATTCAGTCCAAAAAATCATCGAAAAACATACACACAAGAGTCACTATACAATAAGGCCTAAATTTTAGATGAACAAATTAGATTACCCAAAACAAAAAAAAAAGTCACTTTTCGGATTGTTAAACCACACAAACTCACCCAACAATCTATATCGGCACAGGATTAAACAAACCCCACCCGCCGCCCCAACAAACAAAAAATAAAATAAAATAACAAAACAAAGAATAAACAAAAACACTTACCAAGATTGACTGTCAAGATCTACATCACACAAGGCCAGTTAAGTCAGGCATTGTTGTACATAAAAAGCATGATTTAGGTGAAAATAATACCAAAGTAGGTCGTATTTTTACTCCCAAATATCTTTTAACACCGGTATTATTCTCGTACTTAACATTGCAATTCTTAAATGCTTAACATTTTCATTATTGCATATAAATTAACTTAGTAAAATACTATTCGTCGGAGCTGTAAAAACTGGATTAAACTATACGTATTTTCCAATTTAAATATGCACACACACACACACACACACACACACACATATATATATATATATATATATATAAAACTGTTTGGAATGTCATTGTTTATTACAAGTCCTTTAGATATTAGGAATAAACGAGTACCATTTAGCCCAAAAGCACCATATTCATTTAATGTGAGGAACTTATCATTTCTTGTCATCAGTTTAAAATTATGGAGTATCATTCATTCTAAAACATTAAAAGTTGTAATATTTATACCGCAACTTAACAATTGGAGTGGATTCCATACATATGATGATATGAACCGTACGTACACACACACACACACATATATACACAAAATAAAGTTGACAAATTGAATAAGAAACTAAAAATGTAACATTTATCCCAGCAAATATACTTTAGTATAATACTACGTCCAAATATCCAAACATTATGTACTCCCAATGAACACACTAGCAATACCACATGAAGTTTTTTTTAGGCTGTGGGAAAAAAAAAGGCATCCAATATCAAACCTTATCTCTCATCTTATCAACAGTGCAAACCCCCATCCCAAACAAAAAACAAACAATAAAGAAAAAAGAAAAACAAAACAAAAACAAATACCAATATAAACTTTTCAGTTGTAAAGCACACATTGTTATCAAGTCTGAAATCCGTAATCTAAATGATGAAAAATATGTGCACCTTTTATGTACCTTTTACGTAATGTAAATATGAACTTATCCGACTTCAATTCACATCGGAGGTGGAGAAAAATATGTGAGCCCTAACAATCTTAGAAATTGTTAATAGAATCCGTAGAAATTTTACCTCTGATTGAAAAATGAGGACGCCCCCGCCGCTTGTACTCAGATATGGGGAAACGACACCACACCCGCACACCAGAACCTACAATCCAGATGAAAGGAATTACACATTTGTGGCCACAATGAAAGATTTCTTAAAGGAAATCGATCCGAAAGAAAAAAAAAAATTGAACAGATTAGAAGTGAGGGGGATGTCGTCGGCGACAAACAACTCGAGCGGCGCACGACGAAGAGAAAGATGTGTAGATGACAATTTAGACTTGAATAGGGCAACACTCACAATTGGGGGAGAACGAGACTATTTTTTTTTACTAGTTCTGGGGATATAAACAATACCCAAACCCCAAAAAGTTAATAAGGGTAATTAGGTAAATTGCCCAGCACTGTTTGGGGAGTAATATGTAATTTTATATGAATCTTCTTTTGCTCACCCAACTCCAAGCCAAATCTCACCTAGAGAGCTGAGACTGCAAACTTCTGTATTCCCCTGGATTACACCGGGCTGAAAGGGAGTTTGGGTAGGCCCACAAGCTCCAATCTTACAAATCACATAAGGATACAAGGTGGCTGAATAATGGTATTATATTATATTAGCCCAAAACAAAAACACCCCAAGTGTATTAGAAGATTGTCAAATCTCCACTCAATACTATTTTTTTTTTTTTTCAATTGTGTTTATCTATTTTATTTGAGAACGTGCATATATCGTGCTCTTTTCAATTCTTTCTATTTATATTTTGTAGGATCCACATGATCCTAATTGGAGGTGAACCACATAACGTACAAGACACATAACGTACAAGACAATAAAGTTTTTCCTATTTCAACTATGAAATTGTATCTTTCCTCTTCTTTTTTTTTTAAAAAAGTTTTTGGCACTATATTAAGAGGGATAAAATGAGTGTACAACTCAAAGTTGTTTAGAAAAGTTAGTTTACCATTGCACACTCATGAGCTTGCACTGAAAATTCTAATTTTGCTAATGTAAAGAATTTTTCATTGGTGAATTTTAGCTAGTCTTATAGCTATAGATAAAGAATTCTATTGTTATATCATTGATTAAAATTCTCCTTTTATATTGTTTTCATGCTCTAAATTATATTGTTATATCTTATTTTTATGGAATTAGAGTGTTAACAACACCTAAATAAAGAAGGGAAAAAAAATAATAATAGTCCATCCCTTGAATTAAAAATTTAGGCAAATATCATGCTTTATGAAGGAGCAAATAACTCAATCATGTCATAAAAATTTACACCTTCTCTAAAAATCCAATAATCTCAAATTTTGTCATAAAAATTTACACATTTCTATGCTCCTGTCAATTCAAGCATCCCTGAATTCATATGGTTTGATTATTAGATTTCCGTTTTTTTTTTTTTTTTTGCTTGAAAGAAGAGTAATTAACTATAGAAATTTTGGAGTCTATCTAATTTAGGATTTTGCCTAAATTATTTTCTTGTTTTCTATCTCTACTAAGATTCTATAGTGGGGAGACAGAGTAAAACTTAACCACGGTTAGAGGAATTATATTTTTGGACACTTTTCTTAATGAAAAATAATATTACACTTTGACAAAATATTATTAATTGGCTCGACTGAATCGGGTTCGGGCTAGAATTTTCCATCATCGAATTGTACTACAAATATAATAAAGGGGTTTGGCGTGATTCAGGAATCTTAAAGATATCTATTCCTAAGTCATAATCTAACGCTATATTTGGTCCTTGGATTCTATAAGGAAATCGGATTATTTTCCTTTCTACATTTTATTAGTCATTGTTAGAATCCTAAAGCTTAATTTACTAGGGTTACAGTATTATTTTAGGAATGTTAATATTACTACCTTGTATAGGTTTTCTAAACCGCTATATAAAGGTGGTTGATTTCATTGTAAATATACACAAAAAACAATATTCTCCTCTCAATACTTTTCCTCGTTCAATTTCTCTTGTTCAATTTCTCAGTTCTATCATGGTATCAGAGCGGGATTGATTTCTCAAAAAAAAAAAAAAAAAAAAAACCCTAACCTTTCGAGGTCGGCGCCGTCACCACCTCCGTCCCGAAACCCTAACTTCGGGAGGCGCCGTCTCCCTCCATACCCAAACCTTACTCCGCCACCGCCGTCACCACACCATCCCGAAAACCTAGCTTCAGTCGGGCTGTCAACTCCATCGTCTTTTTCTCTCTGCAACCAACCTTCGAAGGTTGTGCCTTCGTTCCCCAGCCCTTCCCCGCAGCGTTTGTAGCGCGACTCGCGAGATCCGGCCGGTCTCTCTCTCGGATATTGCCTTTTTTTTCTGGCGCGTCTCCGCCGCGCTCTTTCTCTCAGTTCTTGCGCGCCCAGCCGCGCTCTTTGTCTCGGTTCTTGCGCGCCCAGCTGCGCACTCTCTCTCTTGGTCAGTCGCGCTCTCCTTGCCTCTGCACGCCGGCGACTTTCTTGCCAGGCGTCCGTAGAGTGTTTTTTTGTGTCCTCTTCTTTCTTTGGGACAGATTTGGTCTCTTTCTTTTCCCTTTTATAGGGCTGGTGTTTTTCACTCTTTAACGAGACAGCAGCAAAAAAAAAAAAAAAAATATATATATATATATTATTTGGCTGCTCGTCTTTGTTCTTGATGGCGTCTTCCTCAACCGAGTCTAAAATTACCCCAGGCACTACTATTAAACTGAATGGCTCCAATTATTTCTTGTGGGCCCAATCTTTTCAATTCTTTCTCGGGTCTAATGACAAAATGGATCATATTTTATCGGACCCGCCTGATTCTAAGAGTGAAGAGTTCAAAACTTGGAAAAAGGATGAGTATGCCGTTATGGCATCCTTATTGAATAGTATGGAGGAATCTATTGCCTCCAATTTAATGTTCTTAACATCTGCTAAAGAAATGTGGGACACCGTTCGTGATATGTATTCCAATGCCAAGAATGTGTCCCGGGTATTCGAGTTGTATGAAAAGGTTTTCTCACTAAAGCAGGATGGTCGGAGTGTTGCCGAGTACTACTCCCTCATTAAGGGGGCCCATGATGAAATTCTTTTATACCATCCTCTTAAGTGTGATCTCGAGACCCGTAAGTCTCAATGGGAAGATTTTTGGGTGGCAAAGTTCCTCTCTGGTTTAGACAGTACTCTCCAGCCTGCTCGTGATCAAATCTTGGCCAGTGATACTGTTCCCACGCTACCTAATGCCTTCTCACGGGTCTTACGTGTGTCCACAGGCACCCCAAATTCACATACCCCATCGGTTGAAGCTTCCGCCTCCGTGGTTCGGGGTCGTGGTCGTAGTGGGCCCAGAGGACCCCCCTCTAGTGGGAGTCACGGCCGTGGTGGTCGTGGAAAATTTCCTCCTTGCAAACATTGTGGTCGCACAAATCATGCTCCTGATCGCTGTTGGCAGAAGTTTGGTAAGCCTGAGTGGGCCAACGCAGTTTCTAATGATTCTCCTGTTTCTCACCCGGAGTCAGATCAAGTTATTTTGAGCCGTGCAGAGTATGATAGACTCTTGCAGACTCCATTGGCTCACTCCAATACATCTCTCGTCTCCCAAACCTCTGGTGCGTTTGTAGCGTCTCAAGGTGAGTCCTGGTTATTGGATTCTGGTGCGTCCACCCACATTACTGGTAATAAGTCTCATTTTTCCTCGTTATCCTTATCACCATCTTTGAATCCTGTTCGTTTAGCAGATGGTTCCTTTTCTCCGGTCTCGGGATCGGGTTATGTTACACCTAATAACACTCTTACTCTTACTAATGTTCTCTTTGCTCCTCTTTTTCCTATAAGCTTGCTATCCATTAGTCAACTCACCAAAACGCAGAATTGCTCGGTCACCTTTTTTCCTTCCTATTGTGTTTTTCAGGATCTACACACGGGGAAGACGATTGGTGGCGGTCGTGAGCGCGGTGGCCTTTATTATTTGGATGCTGCACCTGTGGATGATCGTGTCCTCTCCGCTTCCGTTACCCCTTTTCAGTGGCACTGTCGGTTAGGTCATCCATCCTTATCCACATTACAACGTTTATTGCCTATTAAGTCTACTACTTTCAATTGTGAGTCCTGTGAGTTAGGCAAGCATCACCGTGCTTCCTTCCCCCCCCGTGTCGAAAAGCGTCGTTCTTGTCCTTTTGAATTAGTTCATTCTGATGTTTGGGGTCCGTGTCGAGTCGAGTCTCTTGGCGGGTTCCGCTACTACATTTGTTTTGTTGATGATTACTCTAGAATGACGTGGGTCTACTTGTTAAAAGATAGGTCTGAAGTCCCTATTGTAATCAAATCCTTTTATCAAGAAATAAAAACTCAGTTTTCTTTCAATATTCGCGTTCTTCGTACTGATAATGCCCTGGAATTTGTTCAAAAACAAATATCTCTGTTTTGCACACAACATGGGATTATCCACCAGACATCTTGTCCCCATACATCCCAAGAAAATGGTGTGGCTGAACGCAAACATCGACATCTCTTAGATGTTGCCCGCACTATTTTGACCCAAATGAATGTTCCCAAAACCTTTTGGGGGGATGCCATTCTTACTGCTTGCTATCTTATCAATCGTTTACCCTCTAGTGTCCTTCATGGGGCAATCCCATATACGACTCTTTTCCCTAATCAACCTCTATTTCATGTGACTCCTCGGGTCTTTGGCTGTGTGTGCTTTGTCCATATTCATTCACACAATCGTGACAAATTAACCCCCCGATCTGTTAAATGCATTTTTATTGGGTATTCCCGCACACAAAAAGGATATCGCTGTTACGACCCTATTTCTCGTCGATCCATTGTCTCTGCGGATGTCTCCTTTTTCGAGTCCACCCCTTACTATCCCACTGATAGTATCCATCCTCCTTCTATTCCTCTACCTATTCCTGCTGATCTGTCCACTCCTTGTCCTCCTCCCGACGGTCGTCCCCCTCTGCAGGTATATTCCAGAAGATGCAGACATGAGTCCACTGCTCCTCCGGCTGCTACTGATCCACCTTCCCCACATGTAGATCAGACCCCTTCTGTACCTCCTTCGTCTGACTCCGATATACCGATCGCTTTGCGCAAAGGTAAACGATCATGTACCGCACATCCTCTATCTCATTATATGTCCTTTGATAACCTTAGTCCTTCGTATCGTAGTTTTGTTGTTTCCCTCTGTACAGAATCTATTCCCTCTACTCATCATGAGGCGCTGCATACTCCCACCTGGAAACAAGCAATGGATGAGAAAATGTCTGCCCTTCTTGATCGGGGGACTTGGGAACTTGTGCCCTGTCCCCCAAATGCTGACATTGTAGCATGTCGTTGGGTCTTCACTCTCAAGTACCGTGCAGATGGATCCATCGACCGATACAAAGCTCGATTGGTTGCAAAAGGGTTCACCCAGACTTATGGTATTGACTATCTTGAAACCTTCTCACCCGTTGCTCGTCTCAACTCCATTCGGGTATTATTCTCTTTAGCTATTAATCAAGACTGGCCTATGTACCAGATGGATGTCAAAAATGCTTTTCTTTATGGAGATCTGCATGAGACTGTCTTTATGGAGCAACCGCCAGGGTATGTTGCTCAGGGGGAGAAGCGAGATATGGTATGCAGACTCAAAAAGGCGATTTATGGCTTGAAGCAAAGTCCGCGAGCTTGGTTTGACAAGTTTAGTCAAGTTATCAGTAATTTCGGATTTCACAGGTGTCAAGCTGATCACTCCGTATTTGTAAGACACGGACAATCAGGCATTGTTGTCCTTATTGTATATGTTGATGACATCCTAGTATCCGGCAATGATATTGAAGGAATAAAAGCGACCAAGGCATACTTGATGCAACAATTCGTCACTAAGGACATGGGACCTCCGCGGTATTTCTTAGGGATTGAAATTGCTCGAAGCAAGCATGGCGTTTCATTATCCCAAAGGAAATATGCTCTTGACCTATTGCAGGAAACTGGCTTACTTGGGACAAAGCCAGTGGACACTCCTATAGACCTAAATGCAGACTTCTGGAATGATGACGGTATATATTTGGAGGACAAGACTAAGTTTAGACGGCTAGTAGGAAAACTGATATATCTAACTGTGACTAGACCTGATATATCATTCGCAGTCGGAGTGGTGAGCCAATTTATGGACAAGCCTCGGCCTATACATCTTGAAGCCGCCATGAGAATTCTGAAATACATAAAGGCATCTCCTGGTAAAGGGCTACTTTTCAAAAAGCACGGACATCTAAAAATTGAGGCTTATTCAGATGCCGATTATGCTGGGTCCAAAATAGATCGAAGGTCCACTTCAGGCTATTGCACGTATGTTGGGGGTAACTTGGTGACTTGGCGTAGTAAGAAGCAGACAACAGTGGCAAGGTCCAGTGCAGAAGCTGAATATCGAGCCATGGCGCATACCACCAGTGAAATGTTGTGGCTTAAGAATTTGCTCAGTGAAATGGGAGTCACCTACAATGAACCTTTACCTATGCACTGTGACAATCAGGCAGCTATTCATATTGCTAGTAATCCAGTCTTTCACGAGAGAACGAAACATATTGAAGTTGATTGCCATTTCATTCGTGATGTTGTAATGAACCGTATTATCAGTACTCCTTTTACTCCATCTTCTGATCAAATTGCTGATGTTTTTACTAAAGCGTTGGGGGGCATAGATTTAAAACCTTGTGTAACAAGTTGGGCATGATAGATATATATGCTCCAACTTGAGGGGGAGTGTTAGAATCCTAAAGCTTAATTTACTAGGGTTACAGTATTATTTTAGGAATGTTAATATTACTACCTTGTATAGGTTTTCTAAACCGCTATATAAAGGTGGTTGATTTCATTGTAAATATACACAAAAAACAATATTCTCCTCTCAATACTTTTCCTCGTTCAATTTCTCTTGTTCAATTTCTCAGTTCTATCAGTCATAATTGAAAGTTCAAACATAGCATAAAGATTCCCATTCCAAGTTGGAGTCGGACAAATAAAATATTTGTTTCCTTCTAAATTCCTAATCCACTGATTTTACAATCTAGAATCTACATGTTATATAATATAGATAAATGATATATATATATATATTTCGGCTTTATACATAGAATCACAAGGATTCAATATTAGTATTCGTCCCGAGATCCTGTTTTCCTCCCTAAGTCCATTCTTTTCACTTTTAGTTACATTTGGTACCGGTATAAAATTGTATATAACAGTGAAATTATTGGATATATATACTATAAATTTATTACTAATTCATTGCATTAATTTATTTGGCAGCAAATATTGTTTAATGAAATATCCTTCAAATTATGTTTGGTAGTATTCTTTTTTTCTATATAGATTTGAAACCAAATTACGGAATGCCCTATAAGTTAAGCATAATCATATATATTTAAGGGTAATATAGTAAATTATAATTTTTATCAACTCAATCCAAATCAAGTCGGTTACACACCCCACTTGAGGGTGGGATAAAAATATAATCTCACCCATAAATCCCCACCAAACACAACCTTTATGTTTTACTGGTTAGTACATATAATATTTCATTAATTTGTATATTCATGTTTGCATTGCATTTGTTTTTAAATTTTTTGGTCTCTTCCGGGTTTGAAATAATCATTGATGAGCTTTATAAACTCAAAATTTTATTTTCCAACAAAAAAATTAGCTACGATCATATAATAAAATTTTATTTTCTATGTTGTTTGAGCAATTTACCTCATTAATGGGACATGACCAATGGGATTTGTATCCATTAATTTGATGGATGAGGTTTGAATTGGAAACTTGATTGCAATGCAGATAGAAAAAATGAATCTAGCAAACATGCATCAATCTAGCAAAACGAAGGCACTCATCGCTTTCCTCCTTGTCTTCAGTATCACGTGAGAAACAATCCTTTTATAGTTTATCTGAGAATAAGTTTCAGACGAAAAGTATTCCCGAATTGATCAATAAATGTGTACTTGCAGCTGCTTATGATTGGTTTGTTCATTGTTACCTTTGGAATCCATCGTCCAAAGTTGGATGAATTGTCTATTTACGATAAATGCGTACTGTCCGAACCCCCTATAGATTCCGATTGTTGCTTACCATCACTATGCTTACGTTTTTTGCTTATTAGGAGATAACAAATTTGTTGTGAAATCATTGATGATGATGAGGATAATGTAGATCAGACAACAACAATGGCAGCCACATCTTTCGAAAAGATGATTTATTGCTACGCAGAAACTGTGCCTTGTGATCCTCATATCAAAACAGTCCATTTTACAAAACTCTCGAACTAAGACCAATATTTCCATGTGATGTGGATATTGTAAGTTTATTACAAACTTGGGAGGAGTTCGGAGACAATACTTGATTGAATCCGCATGTGGTCGTGAGCTCTTGCTAGTTTATGAAATAATGTCATGCTCTTTTCTTTAGGATGATAGCACGAGTTTTAGAATTTTTGAGGTGGATATCAATGTAAAAGAGTTTGAGTTAGAGCCAAGGTGATTGGGGGTCGGCGGCGGTATTTGTTCTTCTTCCAAAGGAATCCAACCTAGTTCTATATATTATACATTACCAAAGAGCAATAATCTCTATATTTCCAAGTAGCTTGGGTGGAACTCCAATTTTTTCAAAAATAAATAATTAGCATTGGTTAATGATGATTCAACAACTTATAGTCAAGTTTTTTTGATAATATTTCTCTTCATGTTGGTTTGTCTAGTGAATTGTGAGTTACCCTTTTATGGTATTTATCACAAACCAGATATTATCAATTAGATCGAGAACTTGCAAGATAGAAAAAAAAAAACAAGTTTTAATGCCACGTGGACTCAACCACCAATCAACCATAACACGGGGCAGTTCGGATCGTCTGCTACAAAACGGTGCTACATCTCCTCCTACACTCATCAAAACACGCTACGTGTATTGGTGAGCAGTCGAGATAAATAGGAAAAATTTTGAAGATTCTCTTTTTCTTATCTTAACTGCTCACCAATACACATGGTGTGTATTGATGAGTGTAGGAGGAAATGTAGCACCGTTTTATAGCAGAGGATCCAGACTGAACACCAAGAAAAACTCAAAAACGGAAAAGTGTATTTCCTTGAGGAAATACATAGTTTTTGAGTTTTTTTCAAATATAGTTATTAAGTGGTGCTTCATTTTTACATACTAGTGGATTGGTACCCCGCGCCTTGCGAGGTCAAGTTTTGCTTTGTGTTTTACATGCAAATACATATTTTCTCATAAATTTAAGTTGTCCAAATAATTTGTAGGTGAAAGAGTGCAAGCATAAAACAAAGAAGCTATCAATTTCAAAAATCAAACAGAAATAACAATTGCAATTCTATAGATAAATTAATGATTGCTAAATGCTTAAGAATATGAACTCTAAATTAATCTTTTGCTATAACAATCCCCAAAAATCATTGATTAATTACCATTAAACAGGTTAAATTTATTATGTCCATATTCAACCTCAAAACACTAAATAAGATTTTCTAATTCTAAAAATAAACCAATAAAACCCCAAAAAATTGCTAGATGCTATAAAATAATAGAATAAAACAAAAAAAAATATACTTCTCTAATATAAAAGGGCAACTGTTAGATCAAAAAATAAAAGGCCAAATTCCAAAAAACCCTCCTCGTCTGGCAAAATTGCTAAAAACCCCTGTGGTTTTAAAATAGGCGAAAAATCCCTCATGATTCACAAAATGTTGCGCGTTATGCCGCGATAATAGAGTGTGAGTGGCATGTGCCCAAGCTGTGTTTATGCATGTGTTTTTGTCTTTTTTGACTTTAAAATAACGTGTTAATGACATAAATGCCCATATAAGTATATTCATTATTATATTCCATTTTTTAACATTTAAATTTACTTATCTCATATTGTTGGTAAGCCCTTTTAATTTATGGAAATTATAAAATAAACTAAAATTTAACATTATTTTTATATTATATACTATTTTAGTAAGTCCATTTTCTTTTTATTTTAAATTATAAAATTGCAGTATAAACCGATTTCTATTTTTATTTTAACTATATTCAAAGATTTTTTTATTTTATTTAAAAAAAACAATCAAATGAATCTTAAGGGAATTTAAAGTTTTTTTTTTAATAATAGGAAAATTTTCTGTGATTTTTTCAAATAATTTCATCATCTACCTTTTTTTATTTTATGAAAATAATAAATAAAATCTTAAAATACTTAAAATGAAACCTAAAAATAAATTAATAGAAATAATTAAATCTCCCTCCTTCCTCTCTCTCTCTCTCTCACACACACACACACACACACACACGTGGTCTTCTTTTTCTTCTCTTTTCTTTTCTGTTTTTTTTTTTTCCAACTCTTCATCATCTTTAACCCTCTTCCTCCTCCTTCCAAATGCCATGCTTCCTTCCTCCTCTCCAACGATCTAAAGCCCCAAAAAATCACCATCAAGATCTTCATTGATGCACGCCTAGAAATTTCGGATTTAGGGGAAATATTTTCAGAAAAAATGGTTAATAAAAAATACAAACCCTTTTTGTCTTCTTCTATTTCACCTTCTTCCTCCTCAAGATCTCGGTGGGTGTATCTCCATGGCCCACGGGTATGTGTATGTGTGTGTGTGTGTGAGAGCAAATGCAAATTAACCACTTGCGATTAATTGTTTTCTTCAAGAACTAACAATACGAGCCAAAATTGTTACAAATCATTCAACTTGAGCACTTAATAATTATTAGGCCAAATTATGACTGCCTCTCCAAATGGTTTATCGCAATTACAAAAAATAAAAACTGCTCACATGTAGAAAAATTACTAAGATCATTCTCAAGGTTTGCAAAAGTTTAAATAACATTTTCATTTGGGTTTCGTCAGGTTTATGTTTGAAATATTATATTTCATTTTTCAAACTATCTTCCTTCAATATTTTCACTAAATGCCGATAAAAGAGCGAAATACAAACACCTCTCTTCAATAGGTTTGGAATGTGGTTGATTATTATAGACTCGAAATTCTTGAAACGAAGTTCATCGCTATGTAAAAATTGAAATGTATTAACCAACAGTCAAATGAAGTCAAATGGCATGGACGGCCTTTAGTTAAAATCCAAGTGATACGTTACCCTAGGCCTGTTGTGAAGTATTAACAAAGTTAAAATATTTGGGCCTCTCCTTTATGACAAAGAATGCAACTGGATTTTTTTTTAAAGAAAAAGCCCAAACCTGTTTTGGGCTTAATAGGTGAAACACATCGGGCTATTAATTCCAAATCCTTTGACAAAAGTCACAAAAATACTCAGGTTGACAAAAAAAAAATGGGCTTTCTCTCTATTGAACAAAATAAAGACCAATTTTGGAAACGAAACACAGTGAAACAAAATCTTTTAGGACCTGAAAAACAAATCCATTGATATGCGAGCGTAGGCCCGTAATAAGATATTCACGCCATGGAAGCATATAAAATCGGACCCTTAATAAAAAAAATTCAAGGATATGTGTGCCTATGCCGGTGATAAGGTGAAAATTAGTTTTGTTTTTTTGTTTATAGAACGAAATCGCAAACCATTTTAGAAAAAGAAAAAATCTTATATGGGCTGCCGTACATGGATATCTTTAATAAATGGGTATTTTGATTGGGCCCGAAAAGGATAATTTGCACAACACTGGGCTCTTCTTGTGCTGCATATTGGTTATTGATGATTATAATAAATGGGCTTATGGGCACCTCTTGGAACTCAAATTATATGAACCTCAGATTTCATTTGTAAGCCTTGTTGAGTTATATTTGGAGTTTTTATCTTTGATCTTGAGAATAATATCTTTGGTGCAAATTCTTTATAGGCCGAGCTCAGTTATTGATTGGTTTTATTACAAATTGGTGTTTATGTTTCCTTGTAATCTTGGAGGTTCATAGTTTCGGTTTCCCTTGTAATTTATTTTTTTAAGGCTTGTTTAGATTATTTTTATTGTTTGAAATATTAAAAAAAAATGGATTTTTTTATGAAGGGGGAAGTATTCCTCCTTTATGATTTTATATTATTTTTCTATATTCTTTTTGAATTTCAAATGTTTTTTTTTTATTTGGATAAAATAGGACTATCATTCAATACACAAATTACTTTTATACATTCTCATGATTCGTGCCACTGAACCTGATCTTTTTCTTGACAACCTTTACTTTACGTCTCGTTGCCCCCCCCCCCCCCCCCCCCCCCCACCACCAAAAAAAAAGGAAAAGGAAAACATAAAGTCTTTGGTTATAGTATGCTATTTATAACTGAAAAAAGTTAAATATCAACTATCAAATCAGTGAATTGTCAAATTGACATGCCAGAACACACACAAAAAAAATTTGTTTTATGTTTTAGATATTAACGTTTGTTGCTAAAATGCTAATATAAAACTATTTAGCAAGAGGCCTTCCATTTAGCGGGAAGTGATTAATTGATTTTATACATAAGCCTAAGAACAGCCCCAGTGTCGGGCCCCTTCCTTAAATATTCATAAATGAAATAAAGTTTCAGGTCCATTCCCTACTCTGATGCCTTGAAATTGGTAAATTCCTAATTTGCATAAAACAAATTCTCCTGATTCTTGATTAAAATTAAAAGACAACCCTAATCTAAATCTTGCCTTATCGGGAACGAAAATCTGAGCATGCATGATATATAATGGAGTTAACATCAAACATTATACATACATATATTTTTGCAGTTCATTCAAAACAGTAAATTTGTAAATTCTATTCTGATGCCTTGAAATTGGTAAATTCCTAATTTGCATAAAACAAATTCTCCTGATTCTTGATTAAAATTAAAAGACAACCCTAATCTAAATCTTGCCTTATCGGGAACGAAAATCTGAGCATGCATGATATATAATGGAGTTAACATCAAACATTATACATACATATATTTTTGCAGTTCATTCAAAACAGTAAATTTGTAAATTCTATTCTGATGCCTTGAAATTGGTAAATCCCTAATTTGCATAAAACAAATTTCCCTGATCTGATGCTTGATTAAAATTAAAAGACAACCCTAATCTAAATCTTGCCTTATCGGGAATAGAAATCTGAGCATGCATGATATATAATGCAGTTAACATCAAACATTATACATATGTATATTTTTGCAATTCATTCAAAACAGTAATTTGTAAATTCTATTCTGATGCCTTGAAATTGGTAAATCCCTAATTTGCATAAAATAAATTCCCCTGATCTGATGCTTGATTAAAATTAAAAGACAACCCTAATCTAAATCTTGCCTTATCGGGAACGGAAATCTAAGCATGCATGATATATAATGCAGTTAACATCAAACATTATACATACGTATATTTTTGCAGTTCATTCAAAACAGTAAATTTGTAAATTCTATTCTGATGCCTTGAAATTGGTAAATCCCTAATTTGCATAAAACAAATTCCCCTGATCTGATGCTTGATTAAAATTAAAAGACAACCCTAATCTAAATCTTGCCTTATCGAGAACGAAAATCTGAGCATGCATGATATGTAATGCAGTTAACATCAAACATTATACATACGTATATTTTTGTAGTTCATTCAAAACAATAAATTTGTAAATTCTATTCTGATGCCTTGAAATTGGTAAGTCCCTAATTTGCATAAAATAAATTCCCTTGATCTGATGCTTGATTAAAATTTTTAAAGACAACCCTGATCTAAATCTTGCCTTATCTGGAACGGAAATCTGATTAGATAACAAACACCCCCCCCACCCCAATTATTTAATGAAATCTTGGATAAGAGATTTGATTAGCTTGATTGCGGCGGCGGCGGGATTGATTGACAGTTGTTGACAAATTTTGTTTCTAAATTTTAGGGTTTTAGGGTTTGATAAGAACCTGAGTGGGTTTTTAGTGTTCTAAAACTTTTTGATATTCATCAACATTTTTGTTAATTTCTACCATGAATGTAACAACGTATTATTGCCTTGATATTATTTTCAAATTTTGCAGACTGAAGTGATAAAATCAAACACCAAGTAATATAAAAATCAAACCTTCTATTTCCGAATAACCATAATCTTTGTTGTGTGTTTTGTTTCTGGGTCATAGTTATGACGACCCCCAAATTCCCTTTATTATTATTATTAGTCTTATGGCTATTATTAGATTAATACTATCATTAGGCTAATAATAATAATAAAGGGAATTTGGGGGTCGTCATAGGTGGTATCAGAGCGTAGTTCTTGGGAGAACCTTTGTTTTGGTATTTATTAGGACTAATATTGGTTTGTTGGATGTAGATGGATCGCCCGTCTAGTAGCAGTGGACGCATGCCTCATAGGAGGGTTGCCTCTAGTTCTAATACTTTTAGGTTTACGGAGATAGACCTCGATGAGTTATTGACAGAGATGGCCGAGTTACGTGATGAGAACCTCCAACTTAGAGAGGAGGTGAGTTATTTGCAGTCGAGTCTCGAGGGCACACGTGCCAGACTCTACGACCTTCAGGCACGATTTCAGCGTGCAGTCGAGATCATCCACGGGAAGATGAGGGAGCTGATGGGATTTGCTGTTACACTTCTAGGCTCCAGTCCGGTAGACGAGGCTGTTGTCCCGGAGATCCCAAGCGGGACCCAGTTCGATCCGATCACCCTTGAGTAGGGGGTGTGATGTAGCTCTTGTACATATGTGTATATATGCTTGTAGTATGTAGGTAGTGGTGTAGTAAGTAGTAGTATGGATGCTATAGCTTGCTACTTTAGTAGGATGCCTAGTTAATATCATGTCAAAGTATTTTGCATGTACATGGATGGCATGATACTTGTGTATATATCTAATGTGCCAAACTTTTGGTGTAATTATAGTTGGCCTATATAAGATAGTACTTGACTTTCTTATTATTTAAGTTCCTCACTCTAAGTTTATTTTATCTTTGGATATAGATGCCGAAGAGAACTCGAAATGAGACTGAGCCCCAAGACGAACGATTTACGGTTGTATTTGAACGGATAGCTACAATTCTCGAGAACCAAAATAACAACAATAACAACAATCACAATCAGGGGGAAACTACTGCCGACGCCTTGACTAACTTCCTAAGATTAGGACCCCCGATCTTTCGAGGTGAACCTGATGACACCAAAGCCACGAACTGGCTGGAGGCAATGGAGAAAATTTTCGAAGTGCTAAATTGTGACCCGGAGCGGAAGGTCACTTTAGCTACTTTTCGATTAGAGGACGACGCGCGCCATTGGTGGAAACGCATAAGCACCAAATGGGTATCCCTTCACACTTCTCCTGTTTGGGAAAACTTTGTTAAAGAATTTAACTCCCAGTACGTTCCCCGAGTTATCCAAGAGAAAAGGGAACGAGAATTTCTTAGCTTGGCACAACGTGAGTCAAGCGTGGCAAAGTACGAAGCCTTATTTACCAAGCTAGCCCGCTTCGCACCGTACTTTGTTGAGAACGAGGAGAGGAAGATCTGGAAGTTTATCGGCGGACTGCGACTTGAAATCCAAGATCGGTTGGCAGCGGTCCAGTTACCTACCTATACGGCAGCTGTTGAAACGGCGCTTAAGGTAGAGAGCACTATGGAACAATTGAAGTTCAAAAGAGGACAGCTGGCACGAGCGCCTGGTACTGGAGGACAAGGTGGGAGAGCCATAGGAGGACCTAACAAGATGTTTAGGCCAAACGCCCAGGGGAGTCGAGGAAATTTTTCTGGTCCCTCGTCTCAGAATCAGAAAAATATAGCTTGTTCATATTGTGGGAAGTCAAATCATACGGAAGACCGATGCTGGAATAAATCTAGGAATTGCCCAATATGTGGGAATCGTGGACATTTCGTATTGAATTGCCCTCAGTACAAACCAGTGCCAACCCCGAATACTGGAAAGAATACAAAGGGCAATGGGAAGCAAGTGGAGAAGCCACGAATTCAAGGGAAGGTCTTTGCTATGAACCAGGCCGAGGTCGAGAATTCGGCGGTCGTGGAAGGTACGCTTCTCATTGACCGTTATTTTGCTAAAGTGTTAATGGATCCTGGTTCTACGCATTCATATATATCGACTAGTTTCTTTACTAGTTTACAAGTTCAACCTGAGGCCTTACCTTACGAATTAGAAATCACAACACCCCTTGGAACTAAATGGAAGACGGACTTAGTTTATCGAGATTGTGCATTAGAAATTGGTGGCCAAAAGATGACTGCTGACCTAGTATTACTACCCATTCATGACTTTGATGTTATTTTGGGTATGGATTGGCTAGCAACACACTACGCTCAAGTAGACTGTCATCACAAAGTTGTGCAGCTCTGTTTCCCGAATCAACCTATCATTGAAATCGTAGGGAACAAAACCACACCCGCATTACCCATTATCTCTTCCCTACAAGCCAATCGACTGCTACGGAAGGGCAATTATGCATTCCTAGCCCATATCATGAATAAGTCGGAAGATAAGAAGATGCTTGAAGAGGTGCCCATAGTTAACGAGTACCCCGATGTGTTCCCTGATGATTTGAAGGACCTACCTCCCCATCGGGAGATTGAGTTTGTAATCGAGTTGTTACCTGGAACAGCTCCGATCTCTAAGACTCCTTATAGGATGGCCCCTGCTGAGTTAAATGAGCTTAAGACCCAACTACAAGAATTACTCGATAAAGGGTTTATCCGCCCGAGCACATCACCATGGGGAGCTCTGATACCATTTGTCACGACCCGGAAAAATACCCTTTTATTTAAAAAATAAAATTGGATAGAAACGCGCAACGGTAATATTTTCATAGTTGTATAAATAATTATTTTCACATATAATTTGTACAAAATACAAAAGTCACAATTTTCAAAAGAATAGAAAAGTAACTATATCGTGTAAAAAGCTTCCAAATGCTTCCGCTGCGCCACTCTGATCCGCTATCTCATTTTTCCCTAAAAACATTTCAAGGTAGGAGTATTGTTTAATTTCATGAGTAAAGTAGGAATTTAAGTATCTTGTAAGTTTTAGATATTTTATGCTTTCATTTTCATTATAGTATTATGTGAAATTATGTGTCTACGTGCACCTATTCAAACACACACGCGCCTTATGGGGTTGAATGATATTTCTACTCAACCGTCGCGTTGACTCCTCCTTTCCAATACTTTTTAGACAGAAATGAGATAGCGGATCAGAGTGGCGCAGCGGAAGCATTTGGAAGCTTTTTACACGATATAGTTACTTTTCTATTCTTTTGAAAATTGTGACTTTTGTATTTTGTACAAATTATATGTGAAAATAATTATTTATACAACTATGAAAATATTACCGTTGCGCGTTTCTATCCAATTTTATTTTTTAAATAAAAGGGTATTTTTCCGGGTCGTGACAATAGTTATGCATGTTTGCATTTTCTTGACGTGCATTAATAGATAATCCAATCTTCCATTGACTGTGCCTTGATAGATAATTTAATTCCCATGCCTTGATAGATGATATAATTCTCATTGATGTGCTTGTGCTTCAACTGTTGTTATCTGTCATGGGAAATACAATTAGGGCTTTGCTTGCCCATGTCTAAAATTTTTTGAACACTAATATTGTAAAAAATGTTGGAAAAAGGTTGAAAAAAGTTGCAATACTAAAAGTGGAAATTGTTTGAAAAAAGTAAAAAGCAACTAAAATAGTAGTAGGGTGTTCATCAATAATTTATCAAATTAGTGATATAAAATACAATGTATTGTTTGCAAATGTTTTTTCTTTTGGAAAAAGTTGGAAAATGTTGGAAAAAGTTGGAAAATGTTGGAGAAGTTGGAAAAGTTGTAGATGGATAGATCTCAAGATTTAATAGTTTTATATTTGAAAGTATTTTTGATGGTTAGGGTTCAAAATCTAGAATCAAATTGAAGTTTTTCAATTTTTTTGAAAAATTTTATACATATGAAGATTTAGAATTTGATATTTATCAATATTTTTGTTAATTTCTTTCTTGTTTCCCTGATTACGTAAGCATGTAATTCCAATCTTTTTTTGTGAACTTCTCGATAACATCGAGTGTTTAACTATGTTTTAGTAAGAAACAACGAGCAAGTAAGAATCCATTATACATATGTATTTGTGCGTAGTAATTATTTATGGTTGCATTATTTACTGTGTTTTCGCACATTTAATTTGATGTTTTCCAAACCCTCTTCCCCATTTTCGTCAATTTTGTAAAAGCAAAAAATATTTTCAAAACTCTTTTCCAATACACCACATTTCTGGGATGAAAATGGAGAAGATGGGTTTGAAAAGAATTTATGATTCCACTACATTTCTGGGATGGAAATGGAGATACGTGAAAGTTTTTAATTCATCTGTCTCATTTCAACTGTTTCAACTAAAATGGGAAAATCGAAAACTGAAAAGAAAGGCAAGGAAAAGGAAAAGGAAAAGATCCTCCATCATACACCTTTAATTAATCTATTTCAAAAGCTTTAATTGATCCTTATAACTTCAGACGGGAGTCAATCAAGAATTAAGAAAATAAAGTCACATTTGGAAATGACACTAAAACTAAAATGGGCCATGACAAGTAAATCATTCAATAGATCAAATTATATTTGATTTTTGATGGTTTAATTATTCATTTCAAAAGCTTTAGTTGATTTTTATTACTATTAGTAACTTTAATATATTATCATGTAATAGATCATGTAACATATTAAAGTTAAGATCATGTAATAGAGCGTCAAAGTTAAGTTCATTGAAGCCCACACCAATCACACTCATAAAAACCAATACACACGTCAACGAACATTTCATAATATCATAAGAGAGACAGGTAGTAGATCAAAGTCAAACACACTCCATATGAATTTTGTATTTATACCGTTAGGTCACACTAGTTTTATGTACTCTGATGGGCTTTTGCTCAAAGTAAGTTTTATTTATTAATGGGCTTTTTTCTATTTATGGGCTTGTGACTTGAAATATATCAATTATACGACAAGAATTATTAAATATTTACGGACATAGTTGTGCACATTCGGCTTGATCTAGTACATTTTTGCATCACTATTAGCCTATATATAGATATTTTTGTTGATTTTTAGTTGGCTGACTATTTCAAGCTAATTTATTTTAAAGTTCATGTATGTGAAGTAAATTTCTTATGACATCAGCATGAATGATTGTTGTATAATCTATAGGGAGAATTACAATAATCTCCTATCAAGTTTGTCGAAATTATGAAAAAATTCATCAGGTATTAAAATTTATTAAAACCACCCTTGAGCTATGCAAAATCATGTAGAAGTTAATGGAGAACGAGCACTTCGTTTGAGTTTTGTTGAAACTACACAAAAACTCCCCAACTATCGAAATTTATAACCATACTCCCAACAGTGCGAGCAGTGACCTACCATGTAGAAAATTTATAAAAAACATTTCCTTAGAATAGCTTCGCCTCAACTCTAAGATGATGGCCCAATCAATGTTATTTGGCCTTATTTAATTGTTGGTCAACACATTTTGATTATCATATTTTTGATGATTTTTGCCAAAATTTGATGACTTCAACACCACTGGAACCACATTACTTCAAGAATTCTAAATATATAAGAGTCGATTACGTTCGAAATCTCCTCATTGTTGGTCAAAGGGGATCTCCCTCATTTGATTGTTGATTTGCTCATCGCTAATATTATTGGTCTCATTTTGACACCCCTTCCCACATCCCAACCATCACACCCATCTTAAAAAGCCTTTTAGATAAAAAAAAATAAAAAAAAAACAAATAATTTTTCTCCCTTTTCAGTCGCAAAGGCCCAGCGATAGGTTTTTTTCGTTGGAGGAGCAAACTTGGAGGGTGTAGTTACAAATTTTGATACTTGAGGGTTCTTTTTTGTAATTTCAACAAATCTCAAGGGAGGTGTTTGTGTTATTATGTATATTTTCTTGTGAATGAAAGTAAGTCATTTATTCAATATTTTTTTTTAAGTAGATGGTCATGGGATCGTAATGAAACCTATGGGGAATCTTTCTCCACACCGAGTTCGATCACATTGGAACTAATTATGTGGTAAGTGTCTTTGAACTAATTATGTGGTAGGTGTCTTATACTTATCATGTGATTAGAATATAATTTAAAGAAAGTGACCAGTTATATAACAAATATATTAATGCTTGCTATATAGTTTGTTAGATTTGATCAAATTGAATATAAAGCTAGAATCTTCCAAAACCTAACTACCAACAGGTTTGAAAAAAAATATTGATGAGGTCTTGCCTCAGTGGTAAGGTGGAGGTCCTAGTTTCTTTTTACTGTATAATAGATGTATTTTGTAATTATTTGATGATGATTGATTGTAATAATTTGCTTTTCATGTGGAATATTGATGTTGTAATTATAATAGCTTATTAATGTAATTTTTTTATTTGGTTACATTAATGTAATTGATTGATTATAATTTCGTGGTTATTTGATGATAATTGATTGTATTGATATTATAATTATAATAGTTTCTTGATGTAATTAATTGATTATAATAGATGGATTTTTTTTCTTAAAAAAGTCGGAAAATTATAGGAATTCTTAAGTCCAATCGTTATGATGTATGAATAAGAACTACAGGCAGTTGATATTCGCTCTCCATAAATGTTTTAAGGGCACTTCACTTTGGTTCTTTTTGTTAAAGAATTTATAATGTTTTCCATTAATTAATAAAATAATATTGCTATGTCATTCATTGACTAA
The DNA here is from genome assembly GCA_026212405.1 of Petrea volubilis. Classification (NCBI taxonomy): domain Eukaryota; kingdom Viridiplantae; phylum Streptophyta; class Magnoliopsida; order Lamiales; family Verbenaceae; genus Petrea; species Petrea volubilis. The sequence continues at coordinate 2,132,038 of CM047874.1, read as the reverse complement.
TAGTCTAATATGCACTCTTTTTCCTTGAATGGTGAGAGTGTATTGTTCGAAATGATATTTATAGAGTATCTCAAATAAATATTACTACATATATGAATACGGGAGTATTTTTTCTCTTTGCCCTTTACTGGTACATTATTAAAGTTTGTAGTATACATATAAGTAGAATAAAATTAAATATTAAAAATACAGTCTTTTTCAATTAATCATATTTAATAGGAAATTATATTTAATAGGACAATTAACAAGGATAGTGATATTAATTGAGACAATGAAGTAAATTTACAAAATATAAATTAGCCTTGAAAATAATTGATAGCCTAAAAGAAAATTAAAAAACAAGTCAAATTACAAATGTAATTAATAATATTCTTGTTAACAATTCATGTCTATGTTACGGATTTAAGACACAGACGGAAAAAAAATAATAATTTAGAAGAACAAAGTGATTATACTACAGAATCATGGGAAAATAATATAGCAACTACAACAATTGATAGATAATATCATCTGTAGTTTAAGGGTGTAAAGTGAGCACAATCAATTCTTCAATTTTGCCTATCAATCACACTGCTTTGCGAATTAGGCCTGTCAATGGGTAGAATTTTATCCTACTCTGACCCTAATTCTAAAAATACCTGATTAAATATATCATATATCCTATCTTTCCCTATTTAAATACTTACCCTTTAGGTATGTGTATTGGATCTATTTTATTTTTAGGGTAGGGTATGGGCCCTACCCAATCATATATTTTTTTTATTTGCCTTTTTTTGATATTGTATTTTTTTTTAGCTCACACACACAGTTAACACATACACATGCATTTACACACACTGCATGCACACATTTTTTCACACACACACACACACAGTTTCACAAACTGCACTGTGTGTGTGTGTGTGTGTGTGTGTGAAAACTATGTGTAGTTGTGTATGTCCAACGTCAGTGTGTGTGTGTGAAAATATATGTGCGTAGTGTGTGCGAAAAATATGTGTGTAGTATGTGTGTGTGTGTGTGTGTGTGAAAAATGTGTGCGGTGTGTGAATACCCATTAGGTAATGATGTATGTAGTGTGTGAATACCCATTGGGTATTATTACCCAATGGATAGAAACGAGTAAAGCCCTACCCTAATCCATTCATTTATAGTAGTATGAGTTAGGGTAGGGTATGGGTAAATTTTAAAATTTTAAGATGAGTAAGGTATGGATAAAAAATAAATGAATACGAGTAGAGTAAAACCCTACCCATTGATAGGCCTATTGTGAATAATTCAAAGGAGAGTATTTTTTATTTATATACTAAAATGACTTGGAGCCTAAGAGAAATCAACCTTGAACTATGTTTTTTATAAGTAGATGCCTCAGTAAGGCAAAATTGAGCCAATGACAACAATAATAACCCTACACAACTATACCAACTTTGGGTTTATATGATGCTAGAGAGGTACCTATTAGGGTAGAGCCTCCAACGTCCAACACGTATCAAATGAAGTTATTTACTTTTTCTTTTTTTTTCTCTTTGTTTCCTCCTTTAAATGTGAATTGTTCTCACAAACTAAACCATAGTTTTATTAAAATTGTGTGCTAAAGTTGTTCTCCCACTCGTTTAGAAAAGTTTCAAATAAATTTAATAATTTTCTAGAATAAAATGCATCGATATGATGATATTAATATTTTTTTTTAAGGACCAAACAAGATTCAAATTTTAAATTTAAAATTTTTTCATAATCTGAAAATTTTCTAAATGAGTAGGAGAACAACTTTAACAAACAATTTTAATGGAACCATGGTTTAGTTTGTGAGAACAATTCACATATAAAAAAGGAAACAAAGAGGAAAAAAAAAGGTAAATAATTCTGTTTGACACGTGTCGGACGTTGGAGGCTCTGCCCCAGTGAGTACCTCCCTAGCATCAAATAAACCCTAACTTTGTGATAAGAAACAGAAAAGTTTCCATAACAAAATTTTAATTGAAAATAACAAGTTCTATTCAACAAGAAACAACCAAAGATCTAATTCCTAAAGCACCGATGGCGGTAAAATCCAAGCAGCAAAATTTAATTCTCCAAGATCGCAACACTTACTATTGGAATAATGACCATCAATCGAATGATATTTTTTAGTGTCCAATGAATAAAATATAACGCTCTGACCATGAAACTTTGCGAAATTTTTTTTGTTTCTCATCCATGTGTGTGGAGCCGTCTTTGCGAATGTAGCTGTATGGCTCACACACAACATCTTATTGCCTAAATCTTTCACCAAGGCCCATTTCATATAGCGCCCCAAAAGCTTACCGACAACAACCTTTTTTGCATCGCCAACAACAAAAACAGCTAAAAGTGCTTCTTCTTCTTCTTCTCCATCAGAGAGCTTGATCCAAAAATGTTGTTGAAGTTTACCTTGTAGACTAGCAGCCAGCGGGCAATTAGTGTGAATAGTCCAACCAGATCTTTCAATATTAAATGTTCCAACATTCCCTACCACATCTAAAAAATATAACAATCCCCGATGCAGAATTGGGGAGCTAGCAGACAATACAAACGGCTCCCTACAATTGTATGCATAATGTTTCCATTTACACTCTCCCAATTTGAGAGTGCCTATTGCCACAATTGTGTTGAT
>CM047874.1:2096268-2128909 GCA_026212405.1 Petrea volubilis | reverse complement strand
ATTTGAGAAGATTTATATGACGACACATAATTGTAGGGGAGGATGCTGTAATTATTTCAACTTATTAATGATTCAATATGTGATTCGGAAAAAAAAATAAAAATGAGAAGTACATGGTCTCTTACCACTGGTGAAACTCAACTTGTTAGAAACATATGAACACATGAGCAAGTCAGTCCTGTTTGTTGACAAAGCATCTTCATATGGATAGCCAAGATCCATAAAATACCTAATTCTTGTCAGCAAAATCTGCAAATAAACAAACAACTTACTAATAAGCAAACATTTTTTCGTGCCACCGGAGTTGGTATACACCCGACAACACTGTAGACCATCAGATGAGAATATGATGAAGTAATAAAGTGAAGTGCTGATATCTTCATGTACCATCTCACGAGTTATGATGCATAACTAAGTCGAGTATAGTTTACACAATGTAATAGCACGACGCGAGCGCTTACTGCATTAGCCGCCAACTTGTTGTTCCAATAGAAAATCCCATTTTCGGAGAGCAACTCTTCCTCCTCAGCCGCAGCAAAATTATCCGTCGCATACTTGAGGTAACTACTATTCCCTGTCGCGAAAAATAGCCAAGTCCCTCCCCAAATTAGTTCGTCCATATAACCAGACGAGTCATAAAAGTCTCGTGCTCGGCCTCCACAACCATCAGGCTTGGTGTAAGTTCCCTGCTTGTGAGAAGGGTCATTTCTTGATGCTAAATTGAACAGTTTTTCAGCTCTTCGGATTAATTTCCGCGAATATGCTTTGTCTGATTTCGTGAAAACTAGTGAAGCAGCCGACATTCCCGCGACTATTTCTCCTGCTAAGTCTGAAGCTGTTTCGTCGCAGACTGAGATCGGCCTCGGATAGCTCATGTCCTCCGGTCTTTGCCAACAAGCGGCGTCATTTTCGTGGTTCGTTTCGTTTCCATTTCCGCCTACCTTAAGTATCAAAGCATGGTCAGTTACAGTGCTCTCTCCGGTAACTATGTATAACTATGCATTTCTATTTATATATATATATATATATGTTGGTTTCAAAATTACAAATACCCCCCTATCTGACAGTCTTGATCAAAGGGGATGAATTTGTTAACAATCTTGGATGAATATTCGATACATGTAAGAGCAATTTGCAAATATTTATTAAAATTATTGTATTATTGACAAGAGTTTAAAATAGGCTTTTATTTTTTAAGTTTTTATTTTTTTGTATTATTTCTTTTTGAAATGGTTGTTAAAGAAGGTTTCCTATGTAAGCTTTTGCCTTTCGAAAGTAGAAATTAGGATAGAAATTAAAACACTATATGACCCAACTTTATGGAGCTTCTAGTTTTTTCATTTTCTTATCTTTTGTTTTTCAATTTGGAGAAACTTTTTAGAAGTTTCTATATTAAACACACAACGTTCAATACTAAATATTTTTTTTTTCTAAAATTTCTAAAATCTAGAAGTTCTAGCACACTTTTTATATGTGTATTAACCAACAGAACGCATAACCAAAATAAATAAATAAATAACCAACAGAATGGGCTAATGTAAAATAAGGATAATTAGTTATAAATAAGTATACTATCAGTCCATTTGGTAGGTAAAAAAAAAAAAGTGTTTTTCGACTCGTGTTTTTTTGTAGTAGAGTCATTTATTTTTCCTAAATTAAAACAACTTTCGTTTAGATACAGTTGTTGAAAGTCTTTTAAAATATGTTTTTATTTGAAGTTACTTTGAGTTTCCAAAAGAGTTAATTTTTGAGTTTTTTTTAAAGCTCAACCAAAAATATTTATTTTAAAAAAATTAAGTGTTTCTCTTTTGAAAAAGTCCATCAAAACGGACTCTGTATCTTGTGTAATTACAAGGAGAGTGTCATGATTAATTATTTCGATCAATAAAATCAAAAAATGCAACATATATTCACAAAATTACAACCCAAACAAAGCTTTAGAAAATCTAACCTGAGAATATAAAATGGCTGAATTCGAGTTTGAATTTGGAGGAGCAAAAAGCTTGAGCAAATAATCACTTCCCCACTTGATTATATCCTTAATATGATCAAGTTCTCCAATATCAGCATATTTTTCATGATATTCAACCACTGTCCAGCTTAGTAGAGTCACAGTATAAGCTGTAGTGAAACTGAACTTTATATTGTTCCCTGAATCATAAAATCCTCCCACAAGATCAGCACTAATATTGCCATCTTTCCCATCTTTTAATCCTGAATTTCCCAGAAGCTTTATCGGATTATCTAGTGGAAGATAACCAGCTGCCCAAAAAAAGAAAAAAAAATGCTAATCTTAAAATTAAATCATTTTTTCTACAAAGAATTATACTTAAAAAAAACGAAGCAGTGCTAGTTTAGAATTGTTTGTTCAAAAATGCGACAGATTTTGGATCTCTTTATTGGGATGTCCAAAAGAATTACAAAAAAAAAAAAAAATGAAAAGAGAAGTTGATAAAAAAAGTACACGTTTTTGCATCAAAGTTACCAAAAAATGAAATAATTTGTTGATAGAATAGTACACTTTTGTGCATCAAAGAAGAGAAGGGCTTGACTGACAGCAAGACTGAGATCCTTGGGAGCTCCCTCATCTTCTTTCTCGAGTGTTAGAAAATGCAACAGCAGAACCAACACAGTCACAAAAGTTAGTACAAAAATCGACACGTAAACAGCACGTTTGAAGTAGTTTTTGTCCCCTATAGTTAGATTAAAATCGATCGACTTTGAGAACCGGGAGGGGAGCGAATCGAATCCGTCCGAGGATTGAGGGAGGAGGTTGAAGTCGAGCTCGATCGAGTTCCAACGGCTGGATGATGGGAGGAACCGGCCTGTCGATATCGAATGGACGTACCCCATTGAATTGAACTCTGATTCGGATGTTTCAGACATGTTTAGAGAGTTCGAATTGAACTAAGAGGGACTGGTGGAAATAGTTGCAAGTCTAAAGTTTATGTGACTAGAGGAGAAATGCTAGATATAAAATTCACGGAAACGACTGATAGGAACAATTATTATATCAAAATTAAAATTAATATGAGGAGAGAGAGACAGAAGGAGAGAGAATGTTCAACATAAAGTCGGCAAGAATTACGAGAGGCTGGTAGGAGCAATCGACTGGAAATACCAAATGCGTGAAGTAACTGCATTAAACAAACTACCTTAAGTCATAATTTTCCAATGACGTGAAATTTGGCGGAGAGCTTTTGGAAGTTAAAAATCATGTCGAATGGCATAATGCAACTGCTCGTCCCAATGTGTGTTTTATTGTGTGTATTATGTGCTAACTGCTAAGTCAAGGAAACTGACAAATAAATCCCTCACCCCATTACAGGGGCATTATTATTGGAGAAGATGAAACGGAACAAGAAATTCTAATTATATTGTTTTTTTATTGAATTGCTATACATAAATTACAAATTGGAAATTCAATTAAAATCGTGCTTTGGTAGTGATTTTAGAATTGAATAAATCGAACGCTCTATAAAACTTACAATCTATTCTATATATAATCTATACTTCAATACAATGTACAAAGTCAAATAATTTTAAAATAAAATAAATTACGTCTACAACCCTTAAAATATAATGTAATTATAAATTGATTCCTACTATTTTAAAATTACAAGAACCCCTCATGATTTAGGATATTTTTGTAAACATTAACAGAGATAACCAAAATGTAACTCTCCAATAGCTATAGTAGTCATTCCCATCACAAAGAGATGTAACTCGTCAAGCCTAACACAATCCCTCAATCAATTTTATGATTACATCAACCTTTGGAATTTTTTGTATGTTATACAACACAATCACCACCAATAATTGGATACCATAAAATTGTTTGCGGTTGGTGTGTATGATAGTTGCCATATCTTTTCATTTCATCCATTTTGATTGTTTTTAAATCATAATTGTTAAATATTTATGACTTAATCATTGATTATTGTGTTTTTATAAGAAAAAAGAATTTTTTTAAAACAGAAGATCAGCCTCTGATCGATGAATGTATACAATCAGGAGCTGTTCCTCGTCTCGTTGAGTTCCTTATGAGGGATTCCACAACTTCAGGTTTCTTTCTTAATTGCTTTGTCTGCCTGCCTTTTGTGAGTTACAGATGAAGTTATGGTTATTGTTATCTTTTCTTTCATTTTCAGTGCAAAGCGGCTAGTGCTCTGAAAAATATCACCTCCGGAACATCTGAACACGCTAATGCTGTGATCGACTCTGGGACAGTGCCTGTATTTGTGAAAATTCTCGAGTTTTCAAACTTGGAAATGCTTGAGCAGGTATTACTGTAAAGAGTTGAACATGTTTTTTCAGTCGTGTATGGCTTTGCTTCTTGTTCATGTTATGGGTTTGAGTTGTTGGCTTAACTTGCAGGCTGCATGGGCTTTAGGAAATATTGCCGGTGATTATCCTATATTTTGCGATATTGTCCTCAATTGTGGGGCATTGCGCTCTCTGTTGATTATGTTAAATGAGCGCAAAGAACAATCTTTTGTTAGAATCGGAACGTTGGCTTTGTCCAATTTCTTGAAGGAGAACTTGAACTTCCACTTGAGCAGGTTGGACATTTGTTACTTATGGTAGATGAAAATCTTGCATGGAAAGTCATGTTACATATGATTATGAACAACCTCTCTCTGATTTAGCCTGTCGAGAGAAAACCCCCAGTAGTACGGACTATAGAAAATTACAAGTACCCCCCTAACGTTTGGTTTGTATTACAAATCTCACCTGCAATCAGGGAATATTTGTAATACAGAACCGAATATCAAGGGGATACTTGTAATTTTTCATATAGTGAAAATGGGCCTAACCTCAGGAAGGTTTTCGGTGTATTAACTTTTAGAAATCAATAAAGATCTCTTGTCGACCAACTATCTAATATTGCATTTGTTTGCTGTAGCTTGAGCGTGCAATCCCCATTCTTGCGTCTCTCATTGACACAAATGACGAATTAGTCTTTAAGGAAAAGTGTCGGGCTTTGTCATATCTTTCTCGTTGTGGAACTGGGTTATGTAGAGAGATTGAGGAGCCTATATGGAAGTATGGTAGTCTTTCAAATTTATTAGCCTTTGTTTTTCAGTGTTGTGTATTATCTGCGCTAATTTTTTTTTTCTTACTAATGTTCTAGGCGCCCATCTCCACCGCTGATTTTTCCTGCTATTCAGGCGATTGTGTCTACTGAAAGGCAGGTTGATCCATTTGGACATGGTGTTTGAGAATTCTGATTTATTTCTTTTCAAATTTTGATTGAGTAGATTAAAATCAATTGATTTGGCAAACTTACAGCAGGGGAATCCATTGTAATTATGACAGGTCTGAGGGGGGAGTTGGTAATTTAGAAGTTTCAAAGAGGGTGCCTTGCGTAATTAACCTTAGATATATATTAAGCACGCATGCATTATTTACATCTCCATGACGCCCCGGACCTATTTCCAACTGCCAAAAGATATCAAATCATAATAGTTTGTTGAAAATCTTCATACTCGTTTCCACTTTTCATCGCATGCAGACTATTCTGTGTTTAGCTAACAAAGTTTGTGTTTGTTCAGCGCCGTATTGGAGCATATTATACCATCTATGCCCAACGCAATGATATGAATTTCAATATTGCCAAAGAGGCTCACAGGCTTGTTGGTTTCAAAGATTAACTGGTCAAGGAGCGCACAAGTAATGCAAAGGTGGGCTGCAATTGACATGTCCGAGGTATCTTTCTTGTGTAAGGCCTTTTGTGTGGGTACTTCAGTGGGACTAAGGACTCCTATTAATGTTTGGAATTATTTAGACTGTTTTTTTTATTTAGTAGATTAGAAAGTTTGGATTTTTTATTGTGTTTTCATGTAACATCTATTGTTACAATCATAAATACACACACCACGTATATTGCTGAGTAGATGAGATTAAGAAATAGAAATCTATAGTTATTTTTTCTTGGTTACATACTTACATTGGCGGATCTTAGAGTGGATAAAGAGGGCCCATGGCCCCCTATGTTCAACTTTTTTGCTAATTTCTTATTTCTACGAGTCCTTTAAAGTTAAAACAATGACTCATTACTTAACATAATTCAATTAGTAATCTATTATCATAAGCTCAATATGACAATGTCCATTTTAAAAGTTTGCCCAAATGCCCATCACTAACTTCTTTTTAATTTTTAGTGGCTCCCCTATATGTAGAACTTTTGTAATCGGAAAGCCCAACTAATAACTCATAAATTTGTTATGGTTGTAATTTATATTTTTTAAGTTCTGCAAACCAAAAATCGTCCACTTCTCGAACTCTCAATGCCTCGATGTCGGTTGTCTAGCTAATAACTCATAAATTGATTGTTGTTGTAACCATGCCTCGTTGCCTGTTATGATTGAACTATATAATACATTAATATCTTCTTTTTTTTTAAAAAAAATCTTTGAATGAAAATATATTGTTCTACCATGTAAACTAATTAAATTATATACTAACAAAACGATAATATATATGTATATTTGTGTGTATGTGAAAAATAATAAAAATTTTGAAGTTTAAAATAATATTATAAAAGTATTTCAGAGGCGTTAAATATTTCATTAAAGCAAATTAAGGGGTTATGTGCTGTAAATGTTGCTAAAAAAATAAAAAACAATAATAATGGGCAAAGTGTTCAAATTCATGTAATTTCAGGGGCAAGCGCATTTAGTTTTGCAAGAAAGTTGACCAGAGGTGGAGTGCTCCTATTAAAATAATTTAAAGGGTTAAAATGCTTTTTCTTAATTTTTAAGGTATAGTGCTAAAACTAAAAATTTTAGGGGGCGAAGTGTAATTTTCATAAATATAAATCAATTTGACTTCTTAAGTTTTGAAGACAGTTTTCTGAGTGGGAGCAAATTGTCAACAATAAAGCACGTACTCGCCGTGCTTAAACTGTCAGCCGATCAATGCCCCCATTGCGACGGAGCTCACGGCTGAAGCGGCAGGCGGAGGCGGCGCTGGCAGAGGAAAAACTCTTTTCCTCCAGGAAGAAGAAGCGCCGTGAAATCTTGCACACCATACCCAATCGCCTGCCGATATCGAGGTCTCTCTCTCTCTCTCTCTCTCTCTTTCTCTCTCTCTCTCTCTATATATATATACACACACACACACACTCTATTGTGTTGCTTTTGAAATCCTTCGGAACTGTTTGGCTTTTGCAATATTTTGAAAATTCACGGGGCTGTGATTCATAGTGCAGGCATTATTTTTCAATATTATGTAAAATAAAAGAGTATAAATTGATTTAATTCCACCATTGCTCCTTGTTATGAGCAAAAAGATTTTAATTTTTTTCAAAAAAGAAAAAAATATTGCAAATTTTATTATGTGGCTTTATGCCGTGCACCAATTGTGTCAATTGTTGTGTGCAGGCTCTTCCATCAATTGTTTCTGGTTTATGGTCTGATGATAGCAAGTTTTCATGCTACTTGTCAATTGCTACAATTGATTGTAGTTGGTTTGGTTTATACTTTTGCTACATGTTTTTTTGTTAAAAAAGAAAAAAAATTGTTTTGATTGTTTCTTAATCAGAGTTGTGTATCATTATTGACTTTAAATGTGTTTTTATGGTTTTATTAATAAAGATATCTTCTTTGTTAACAGAAGACGACCCTCCAATTGATGAAGTTATACGATCGGGAGTTGTTCCTCGTCTAGTTAAGTTCCTTATGAGGACGATTATCCACAACTTGTTTTGACTTTATAGCTTCATTAGCTCGCGTTTTGTGAGTTACAGATGAATTTATGCCTGTTGTTTGTTCCTTTTTTTTTAGTGTGAAGCAGCTCGCGTTCTCAAAACTATAACTTCTGGAACATGTGAAAACACTTAAGACGGTGATTCATTGTGAGGCCGTCCCTGTATTTATGAAACTTATTGAGTCTTCGAACTTGGAAATGCTTGAGCAGGTATAACTTGTAAGAGTTAAATGTTTGTTTGGGGTATTTGCAAATGCTCAAAAAAAGCACTTTGCTGCTTTTAGTTTTAAAAAAACTACTTTGAGTATTTGATTACACAACTTATATTTAAATTAAGTTGATAATGAAAAGTTAGGAAGAAGCTGCTTCTAGCAACTTAAAAATGCTTTTTAGTATTTTCGTAAATAAAACCAACTTTTTGAACTGTTAACTACCAATTTTTAATTATTTTTTATTTTTATTTTCAAACACTATTAACTTTTACTATTCAACTTTTTCAACAACTTTAACTTTTTCAAAAGCAGGAGCAATCCCAAGCACCCTCTTAATTTATGGTTGGCTTAACATTAAGGCTGCATGGGCTTTAGGAAATATTGCTGGTGATTATCCTAGCTTTGGCGATATTGTCCTCAACTCTGGGGCGTTGCGTCCTCTGTTGACTCTGTTGAATGAGCACAAAGAACTCTCTTTTCTAAGGATCGGGATGCGGGCTTTGTTAATTTTCTTGAGGGAGAACTTGAACGTCCATTTGAGCAGGTTGTGTTTTCATTACTTGGATGAAATATAGCATAGAAAGTCGTGTTATATGTCAATATGAACAATCTTTGTTAATATTGGCATCCAAGATAAATATTGTCTCTAGTTCATCAACTATCTAATACAGCATTGTTCATGGAAATCTTATTATTTGTTGGTTGTAGCTTGAGTCTTAAATCCCCATCGTTGCTTCTCTCATCGACACAAATGATGAGGCCGTCTTGAAGGAATCTTGTTGGGCTTTGTTGTATCTTTCTCGTTGTAGAGGCGGACTAAAGTGAGCTATGGTTGAAGCTGGCTTACGGTTTAAGCTTGCAGAGCTCCTACCATAAGTTTGCCGGCCTCTAATTATGTACTTTATTATATATAGTGTTAGTTTGCTAATCCAAGTTACTAATCTCCTTGGCACCCATCTCCATCAGTGGTTTGCATCTATTGCGAGTGGTATTGATCCAAGGGAGGGGGCGGCGGAGGACCCTTTTCAAATTGGTATGAGCAAATTTAGATGATTCCTTCGGCTATCTTAATCTTCCAAATGCAAAGTTTACATTATTTCTTGTTCCTCTATTTGTCTGAGATACACCTATCAGTTTTAGTTTTGAAATAGATGGATAACTTGAACATATGATGCGCTCTATCATTTGCTTATTTCATTAGTTTAATTGAGCTAAATCAAACAAAAATTGCAGTCATAATTAGACCTACACCTCTTGAGATTTGGTGTAAATACGCTTGGACTCGTTGAAGTCTGTATAGTCCCGGAAACCACCCTGCCATCAACCCTTTAGGGGGCTAATTGCAAGATAAAAGTTCACATTAGGGAGGTTTATGTAATTATGGAAACCTCAGGGGCCTAATGTAAGACAAAAGTTGATAACATTTGTCAAAGTTAAGATGGAATTAGCCCCTGGATAACTTCTTCTTGTTCATGTTCTTCTTCTCGTTCTCTTTCTTCCCCCCACTCTAAAATTTTAAAATTTTTGTGCTCATGCTAACAAAGATTGTGTTGCGATATTCAGCAACCTTTGGCAGTAACTGATCGTCTATCAGCCATGCTGTATAGAAAGAAGTTAACACCTTCATTGAGACTGAGGCTTGCAACTTTTTGAGCTCATATGAAGGTCGATTTATGGGGATTTGCTTTGCAATTGGGAAGGAAGCGAGCCGGGCAACAGAATGATGAAGACATATAACAATCAAATGATGGTTTTTCGAACTAAATATAAATGCTGTTTTGGACAATTCTTACCGGTGTTAGGACATGTTACTAGGTAAATTTATCTTGTGTGACCATCTCTTGGCTAGGTGGTACTTGGAAATGCAAGAGCTTTGCTTGGCCTACTTCAGTCGGAGCATTTGATGGTTTTTGACATAGAAGACTTCGCCTTAATTTTCCTTTTCCTAACTTTTTGTATCTACAAAGCGAACGCTAAATATAACTTATTGGATGATCTAATGTGCCATAAATGAACTCTGAAATGTTATGTGAGAGTTGTTTGCTTCGAATCTTTTGAAAACAGCTATATTTATTGATTGATATAAAAATTATACAGGTGATATATTATGGAATGTTGACGAGCATTCTTATTAGCACATAACGCACTCTTTTTAAGATCGAATTGGTTGATCAATTTTCCTATCCAGTGTTCTTCAAGAAAGGGCAGCTTGAAGAAATGTCATCGGCAGTATGAACATTAGAGCTATCCCCCTTCACAAGAGGTCCGAGTAATTCTCCGCGATCATAAAAGAACTCAACCTTTACGATCTTTCGATTGCTCATCCACCTACCTCAGTTGAAATAGGTCGAAAATGATCAAAATTAGAATAGGAAGTTGGATACATAAGATGACACTAGCTTATCAAGAATACATTATACATACCTCGAAAATGCCCATACCAAACAACTCCACCATTTCACTGGTCGGAGAATGCCCTTTGAAAGGACCCTCCATGAAACCCCAGTGCCTGAACTTGTAAACGATCACCGGTGGCCCCGAGTAGACCTGAAGGACCTCAAGAGCGAATCGCTCTTGGGAACGTGGTTGTGAAAGCGCGGTGGGCTGAGTCGATCGTTTCCTCATCCTGGATTGAAGCACCTGAACTTTTCCGGTAGGGATGTTTGCAGCAATGAGATGTAACCTCCTCCAAGCTTTCTTTTCTCTTCCAATGACAATGCTTTTCTTCCTGAAAAGAAGTCGGGGATGGTTTCTAGAAATCTCTGTAGGTTTGACTCAATTACAGCAAGAATCCCTTTATCCATTGAAGTTACAAAGTCTGGAATAATTACACGAAACCTCCGGAGGTTTGACTCGGTTACAATAAGAAACCCTTATCTATTGAAATTTTGATTACTCTCTTGTCGCTAATGGATAGAGGGACTTTTTATTAGTGGTGTTGCTAACAGCTAATGCTGTTTTTAAGACGAAAATAAACCTGACAGGTAGTCAATAAACCTTAAGTTTCAGTCTAATAGCTAACATTTAAGAAGAGAAATGAAGTGTTGTAAGCATATAATAGATGATTGATTTACTACCATTGAGACTGAAGCTATACTTGTCGGGATCCACTGCTTTGAAGTCATCAAAGTTCACTTTGTGGAACATCTCCATTTCCCATGTCTTCACAAGGTTTTGCACCTTTTCTTCTAGTGAACCAGGAGGCCATATCTGTTAAATATAAAAAATTAAGGTGATGTTAAAAATTACAATAACAAAGTTTGTTGGGAGTCTTTGATGACATTAGTTGATAGAGAGCAAATTACACTCCTAACACTTTGAGTTTTGACGAAATTACGAAAAGTCCTTTATTTTTTTCAAAAATTATCATCACCCCATCGAACGTTATATGATGATAAACAAAATCAAATATCTCAAACGTTCGCAAAATGATTTTGTTTAACAGCCCATAAAGTTAAGGGGATCGTGATAATTTTTGACAAGGTGTATGTGTGGTGGTCGGTGGGTTCAGGGGATGCAAATGAATTGAGCCTACTTGCAAGTTTTATGAGCCGGCTCGATAAAGATTCAAACTCGAATTCAAATAATTTGAGCTGAACTCATATAAGTTTCGAGTCAAACTCAATCCTAATAATTCTTGTTCATAGGCTCGTGCACTTTCTTTTTGAATATTTCTTTTAATTTTTATATAACTATATATATAATTATAAATAAAATATTAATTTTCAAACTTGTGTGCCAACTCGAGATTGAACTTGACATTAGAAAATAATAAAATAATTGAAAATTTTTGAACTCGAAAATACAATTTATTCATAAATTCGATTTAAATGAGCGAAATTCGAGCAAGATTTGAACCCAAGCTCAAGCCCCCTTTTACCTAGCTAGTCGGGCTCGTGCTCGATTTAATTTTTCTAAAATAGACGGGTGGTTGAGTCTAATTCGTCCCTATTAATATATGTGAAAGCTATTTTTAAAAAAACTACTAAAATGTAACGATACTATCAAACTATACATAATAACTAACAGGATGGGTTTGATTATAAAATGAAAATACCTTATAAGAAAGTTATTTATATCTAATTTAAACTCAAAAAAGGCGATTCTAAAATAATGTATAATAATAATAATATTAGAAGGTGCTATAACTACTTTAAAATGAACTGGAAAAATCCCAGAATACCATCTCCGAGAATAACAAAAATCATCATACAATAGCAACTCGGATTAATTTCGTAGTAACCATGATCAATATTCATTTTTAATTTCTAGAGGCCAAAAAAAATCAAAATATTGATATGAAAGCAAATTGGTAGATCATTCGAAGTGAATAATAACAATTGGTAACGCTAATATGTTTGGGCAGGGATGGAGCCAAGGGACTGGAGAGGGCGGTCATCCTCTCAAATTCATATCGAGCTAAAGTTTATATGTATTTTTATAAAAATTTTGAATTTCGCCCTCCTTTCCCCCTAAAATCATAAAAATCCCTTTACTGTTTTATAAAAATTTAATCTAGCCCTCAAATAAAAATTTCTAACTTCTGTTCTTACCTTCGGACCTTTTATCTAGTGAACATATATCCTAATCTTGACAGTGTGCGTGTAGGGTGGTCTGTGCGCATAATATCGAAGAAAAAAAAACTAATGATAATAGTACCTTAGTTCTGCCTTGTTCAAAGAGCTTGTCCACTACATCATACTTAGGAGGAGAACCAAACCTCCATTTTATGTTCTCCACATCATCTTGATTTAAGTAGGATCTATATTTATCTGCATTAGTTTCTGAAGATGCCATTGTTGAGGCTATCGTTGATGGATAAGATATTATTTTATCACTAAAATTCAAGCTTATATATTGATGGAAGTAGAATACGAATTGAATTGGGGAATCTTGGTGGCCACCTTTGTCCACAAGTAATCATTTTAATTTTTTATTTCCAAAAAAAAAATGTATTTTAATTTTTTGGTCAACTTGTGGTGGCTAAATTGTCATTAAAATTCTTCTTGTCTTAGTCAGTTTGAACGTTGAAGCATTTATTTTATTATGATTATGATCCACGAAAAATGCGAATTTAAAAAATATTTTATGTACTTGCTATACAATTAATCATCTATAAATACATGAATTAAAATGTTTGTTTATCTCTTCTATACAATCAAATTACAATCGCTATGTAAATATCAATCTAAACTATACGTACACTCATTCAAAGAAAATGCAAAGAGGACAAGTGGATTCAAATCCAAAACTTTAATAGTATCGGGTTCGAACCCCCACCACTAGACTACAAACCCAATAACATTAAAATGTTAAATTAGATTCAAAGATGAAAATGTTTCCGAGTTGTTCAGTTTTATTTTAGGATGTTTTGAAAGAAGTGCTTTGAAAAATTATGTCTTCGGTGGTTAGTCGGAGGATTATGAAAAATAGTAGTATATTTAGTTTTATTTTAAAAAAAATAATTTATTTATGATACAATCAATTTTAAACACTTTATAGATGTCAATCGAAAATGTCACATACACACACTCTTACTCAAAAAAAAAAATGGAAATAGAGGACAAGAGAGTTCAATTAAAAAAAACAATTTTTGATATAGCTATTGTTGAAAAAACTTTAACAAGATATGGATTCAAATGCAACAATCCATAATATGAAATCAAATACGATTTTTATAAATCAATTAAGCACAGGATTTATAGTAAATAACCAAATAATATTTTAACCAAAATCACTAACCTTGATCCATTAGAGATGCGGAAGATAATTGAAGCTAGGATTTGTGATTTTAAGCTAAGGAAAAATGGCACAACTTTTATGTCTTCTTTCTCTTAGATAGGACAAAAATAATAACATTGTCATTCTCTAGTTTATGGATTATACTCTAATATACCTGATGTATCACAATTTAATTATGAGCCCATCAAATATAATTAAAGCGTGATCGGACTTCTATACATGAAAAGGCTCATACTCAATATAATATTTTTATAAGCCTATTAAATTTGTTTCTTAATGAATTACACAATTTGGCTCCTTTAACAAAACAACAGACCATATATAATAAATTAATATATAAAACCACCAAATTAGAAAAAAAAAACGCAACAGCTATATCTTCAATTGAGTTTTTATCATACTATGTGATGTCACCTAAAGATTATACCTTGTTGTATATTTTGTTATTTTAATAATACAGTAATAGATAAGGATATATTCATATGTATATACACACACACACACACTTACACTTTGAGCAGCATAAAAGTATTTCTATTAAAATGATAATTAAAAAAACAAAAATATATGTATTTCCATCAACACAACGACGATCGCTATCAATTCTGCCCAAACATGTCCTACTCGTACTTAAGTTTTGACTTGGTAGTATAACCTATGAAAAGTCCATGTTCTTTTTTTTTTCGTTTGTTTTTTATAATTAAGAAAAGTCCATGTTCAATTGTGGCAGATAAAGGAAGGGAAATTCTTCTTTCCTTAAAACTTGGATGCTTCGCATGTATCGTTCACATATGTCACATTATTAATTTATTTAAAATAAATATTAATATATAAAATATAATATAAAGTGTTGTGTGAGAAGGCGATGTGCGATATTCGGCAAATAATGTTCCTCATACTTTAACATCTTTTCCTCTCTTATAACCTGATTAAATTTGATGTAGAAGGACCCTCCAAGTGCATCGTTCAAGCTTTGTATCAAGACAAATTACAAACAAAGTAATGAAATGTCAAAATCTCTATTTTTGAGATTTTTATTGATAAAAAAAATGCAAAATGTAATATAATATGAGTCATTTTGTTCGCTTGTCGGATTCAAACATCAAATTCATACAATTTTTTTTTATTTGTAGCAATTCAATATTGTTTCAGCTTAATAATTTCTGTATTGAAACAAGGTCAAAGTTCCTAGCCATTTTTTTTTTGTCCAACCACGAAATTGCTCATTGGATATCTTAATGCTTGTTGGATAATATAGTATTTGTCTTATTTTCCCCTTAGTTGTGGTTCTTGTTTTCAGTTTCATGTAACCGACTATTGGCAATTGATGATGAAGGGAACCAATTGGTAACTCATTTTGTTCATTATGGAGCAAGGTTGATTTTTATAAGCTCCTTAGTTTTGCAATGTAATACAAATTTATTATGGAGCAAGGTCCCTAGTATAGTGATACAGACGAATCGAGCTTGACAACCAGCTCGATAAAGATTCGATTTGGAATTTGAATAATTTGAGACAAATCGAGTTGAGACTTACCTAATAATTATTTTTGGTGTCTTTGTTCTGGCACTTCTTTTCTCTATCTCCTATCCTTTGTCTTTGCTCTCTCTTCCATTCAATATAATATTATTATTTTTCTTTCTATCTCTCTCCTCTCTCATTTTCCTATCCATTATTTGGCCTTTTTTCATTTATCATTTTGAACTATATAATTTAATTTATTTTGTTTTTTTGTCTTTTAAAAATTTATTAGATATATTACAAATAAAAGTATATATTCAAATAAAAAATTAATAAAATAATTGAAATTAATATATACTATTCAAATAAAAGTATTAAAAGATTAATATATACTATTCCAAATTTTAAACACATAATTAAATTATATCTCATTTTATATTTGTGCACACATCGAGTGAGCCCGTTCAACTAGTAATTATAAATAATATGTCGATTTTTGAACTTGAATCTGTAGCCCGAACACAATAAAATAATTGAAAATTTTTAAAGTCGAACTCGAACCTAGAATTTATTTGTAAATTCGAGGCAAACGAGCCAAGTCGAGCCGAGCTCGAACAAGACTTGAGCCTCTTTGTTCCTGACTCATTGGGCTTGAGCTTTGGTCTAAAAAAAGCTAAAGTTCGGCTTGTTTGCATCTCTACTGTAGAGTCGACACTTCAAGACCAAATTGATTATTGAGCGGTGAAAATTGGTAAAATACAAATGAACTTTGTAATGAAAATCCTTATTAAAAAAAAAATGAAAGTCACAGTACAATAGCACAATTAATTCCAAATTGGTGAAATACAAAAGAAATTCTCAAATCCAATAATCTTTAGAAGTACACACATAAACACGTTTTCCCAATCTATTCAAATTATTTCATACTTCTTGACTGGGAAAAAGAAAAGTTAAAATAAGATACAATCATTGGTTAAGCCATGAAAGGACAGCCTGAGGATGGTGCAGTGCTACTAGATTCATCAGATGTCTTGCCCTTGATAAGCCCTGCCAGCAGCTCTCCACGGTCACAGAAGAACTCAACCTTCACAACCTTGGAGTTCTCATCCAACTGTTTGACAAAATGCCCCAATTAAGTTCTAACAATAACAATATCAGAATCAAAATCTACAAAAACAGCCTGCATGATAAATGATACCTCAAAAATGCCTATTCCAAAGAATTCAATCAATTCCCCTGTAGGAGCATGGTTTTTGAAAGGGCCCTCCATGTAACCCCAATGCCTAAACTTATAGCAAATCACGGGAGGCCCCGAATAGACTTGAAGAATCTCGACAGCAAATCCTCGCGGAAATATGTTCTTGAAGGCCGTCTGGGACGAAGTGTAGGTCTCTTCATCGGGGTTGTACACTCGAAAGGCCGGTGGCAGTGAAGATTGCAGGAACACATTGTAGCTTCCCCCTACCTCCCCGGTTTCTGCCAAGGTAAACCATTTCTTTCCTGCAGTTTTTACCGCGTTGTACAAATGTGTTAGTTTGTCATTGTAATGAACATTATCATACTCTGTTCTGAGCTCGGATTACGTGTGTATGCCGAACATTATTTCCATAAAAATGTAGCGGGTGTAGGTCATAATGTATGCTTGACGTGAATATGTGGCTTATGACATGCATGGTCCCATTGGAGATAAGATTGATTTATGTTTAGTTTTGCAGTGGTCCCGATATTTAGAGACCATCGTGAAGCAGGGTGGGACTAAAAGTTTTATTTGGTGGGCAAGATTGAATTTTATATATAAAAAAAGATATTTTTATTATTTTAAAGAAAAGTTAAGGGCAAAAGGAGGTCGACTGTTCCTTTCAACCCCAAACCACCCCACCCCCCACCAAAAAAAAATTCTCGACCCCCGTTTCTATCCTTGTTGAACTTCGACACCCTAGATGTTAACTATCCAATATTCGGGCTATCATGATCCAACGGCTCAAACTTCCTGATTGCTATTATGGTCTCAAGAAAAAATTGAAAAAAAAAAAAATGAGCTACCATTGATGCCAAGAACAAACTTCTTTGCATCAAGTGTTTTGTATTCATTTGGATCAGCCTTGTGCACCAATTCCATTTCCCATGTCTTGACAAGATTTTGCACTCTCTCTTCTAGTGATCCAGCGGGCCATATCTGCCACACAACTCATCGTTAGTTCATACATTACGATATAAGTATTTTGCTTTCATGACGCAGATAACCTGAGATCGAATACATATATATAATATTGTAAGTATACACGCGAAAATTAAGAATATAAACATAAGCATACTTTGGTTCTCCCCTCTTCAAAAAGCTTGTTGACGACATCGTAATTAGGAGGGCCATTGTTCCATTTTGTTGTCTGAAGCTCCTCTGGGCTTAAGTAGGATCTGTATTTGTCTACACTAACACCTGAACTTGCCATATTTTTTTCTCTCACGTAGGACTTGTACAGTTTCTGAAAATTTGAATAGTGGCTGAGGCGAAAGGGCTATCTTTCAAGGGTTCTTATAGACAATGAGTCAAATTTTCTAGCGGCTTTTCTTGAGTCTACATTCGGATAATAGTCAAGAAAGATACAATAAAAAATTCCCAACTATTGTACTATTTGTCTTCCTTACGCAAAAAACTAGCCAATGAAGAAATTTAAAATGCTAAATGTGTCTTGATTTGTCGAAACTTGAAAGATTCCGCAGCCACAGAACAATGACTGTGTACATCGGGAGGGTATCTGTTATTTAATTGGATACTATTTAATTAAATTTTTAATTATTAGATCGAGTATTATGACGCAATATTTTTTTTAATACTTTTTGACATCATCATATTCAAATTCAATAACTAAAAATATTGGTTCCGTTATACCCATATGGTAGCATGAATAAACCTTGTACATCATACAATTCTTTAGTAATTTATATTTAGCTATGGTGGGAAAATTGATGTTTGTGTTTAAACTTCGAAGTATAAAATTATAAATATTTATTCTGTATTATAATTTTAGTTTTTCATTGTTTCATTTATTGTATTTGGATTCATGATAAACCCAAAAAAAAACAATATTTAAGAAATAATGCTGCATTTGCTTAAATTATTTAAGATGGTTGTGTTTTAGGATATAAAGTAAAAATATTTTTTAATTGATTTTATATGATAGTTTACTTTTGAAATATTTAATTTGTTTTATTTACTTCTTGATAAATAGAAAAATTATTTAAGAAAGGAGCAGGAAATAATATGATTAAAACAAAGGTTGAATTACATCTTCACCCCTTGATATACTGTGTAAAAAAAGTACTCCTCTAAAATATGTATCAGCTTTACAAAATTCACTATTCATTAAAGTGGAGTATAATTGCGAGTTGTATTTTCGGTGTTTTCATGGAGTTTTGAGCTGGAATTTTCATTATATTGAAAAGTGTAGACGTTATGTATGAAGTTTTTTTTTGGGGGGGGGGGGGGGGAGGAAGTAATGGTGATGTTGGATTATTGATGAGCATGTCTGGTGGTGGTTGTGATAGTATAACATGAAATTACTTCCCAAAAATTGGTGGCATCACATAATTAATTGAAGAATTTTGTCAGGTTTAACGAGACGCATCTCATAATGGTTGGGGTGATTATTATGAATGCGGGAGAATCATTTTTTTTTTTTTTTGGCTATCTTTATTAATATTTACAAGAAAATTTTAAATTTCGAAGGGATATTCGTAAATTTCAAAACAAGAAGAATTAATTTATAATGATATTATATCTCAAGAGTTGTAATGTAATTAGTTCCAAAACAAACGAGAGAGAGAGAGAGAGAGAGAGAGAGAGAGAGAGAGAGAGAGAGAGAGAGAGAGAGAGAGAGAGAGAGAGAGAGAGAGAGAGAGAGAGAGAGAGGAGAAATTAATAATTAAAAAAAAAACTAAAACAATTACTTTAAACTTTTCTCACATTATCAGTATTGCCCGGCGCCCAGAGAAGCATCAATAGAACTACAAAGCTTTATTAAATCTAATTAGGAGCATAAGAGGACCACCACTTGTACTAATTTAAATTAACCGCACGTGATTAAGTTGACTAATACATCATAAACGAGAATAATTAAGATTAACAGCCCAGGCAAACAAACAAAAAACATGTGATGCCGTTTTTATGTAGACCTTATTTTGGTTTTCACCTACTCACCATTTGAACCCCGCCACGACAGTTTGAATTTTCCTTATCTAGACTTTATTTAAGGTCACGTTTTTATAAATATTAACACAATAGTTTGAATCCTCTTCAGTTGCGTATGTAGCTTACTTTTTTTTTTTTGGGGAGAGGGGTACAATACATTTTCGAAAATTATATTAATAATTGAAATCAAATCCAAAATAAATACAATCATTACATCTCATAATACGAAAAATTAAGCTTCTGTATAGTATAATACGACCCACATACGTGGGAATCAAAATCATAACTTCTTTGATTACGAGGCCTCATCCTTACCATCAGACGAAAAATCCTTGGTCTTGTAGTTTACTCTTGAAAGCCCAACATTGTATAAGAAAAATAAAAGATTAGCAGAGTAGTCAATTATGACCACAATAAATATTATTTTTAGACAAATTAAAATTCTATTTAACCTTGTTACAGATAAAAGAACAATAAATTAGTTTAACGGTCTTTTATCAGCGCATTGGTATATATTTGTAAGCGTTGCATAGCTCATTTGAATTAACTTGTTTTTTTTTTAAAGAAAAGCATTTGTTTTTTAAAAAATAATTTAAAAAAAAAAAGATTTTGTTTGGATGAGATATAAAAAAAATGGAAGCCGTTAGAAAGATTAAAAAAAATTATTCTTTCAAAAGTTATTCAAAATAATTTCAAATAAAATAATTTTTAAAGCATTTTCAATAACTGCATCTAAACGCAAAATTGTTTGATTTAACCAAAAAAAATCTACTGTAAAAAATAAATCTCGAGAAACAATTTTTTTAAGCTTATTCAAAATGTTCGATTTTATTTTTATTTGTTATTTCAAATTGACATTTTTGTAAATCTACTATAAAAAAATAAATCTTGAAAAATAAAATACTATAGTCAAGTGAATTTTCATAGACTTTCATTCTAATATATTAAATTAGTGAGACATGATTATCACAAAATCTTTCTATGATTTATGTCACATTCATGATGGCACATCTGGATTTTCTTTTCCAAACATATTTGAATTAAAATGTCGTTAATAGTTCAATCATTTAATCTACTAAAAGTTGGCCAATATAATTTATTCTAAGCCACGTTCTCTTTTTGTTACAAGAACAAACCACTGCACATCATATTCGAAAGTACAAATTATATTATTTCATTATAAAGAAAAAAAAAACGAAACAAAATCACTATCAAAATTAAAAAACAAATTATTTTCAAAACATGATATGAACCGGCACAATTCAATAGAAAATCAAATCCAAAAACCTCATAATTTTAAAATCTTAAATTTCATCGACCAAGTAAAATTCTTAATTTCACCGATCGAGCTAGGCCTAAGCTACTCTAAGCCACATTCGGTCTCCATCCTCGATACTTTTATTTTCTAATTTCATTTATTTTCCCATTCATAAAATTTTCATGTATTTTCAAAAATTTTTTTGTCTAAAATTAATGAGTATATTAAAAGAATTAAAATTTATCCATCTCATATAAATAATTTAATAAACATTTAATGTTATTCTATTAAAATTTAAATATATAATTAAATTATCCAATTACTCAATAAGTTTTAAATTTTCTTCTTTTTTTTTTGGAAAAAAAATTAAAAAGTTAAAATCAATTATCAAAAAAAAAAAAAAAAAAAGAAAACCATCAGAGACCCAAAATGTGTCCCCATAAGCATTGAGCTAGTGCACGGTCCGCATCATGGTTTGAACTTTCTCCAAGAAGAAAGATCACATCACTTGGTTCCTCGCATTATATCCAAGAAAAAAATCCATTTAATTCGCACAATAATGGTCTTCAGAGATGAAAACTATTCGTGAGAAAGAATTGCGAAAATTACCAAAAATGAAGAGAGAGAGAGAGAGAGAGAGAGAGAGAGATTGGGCTCAGAAATTGTATGGGTATGAAAAATTATCATCACAAAATGATCTTCAGAGTGGTGCATGACATTATCTGAATTCTCATCACTGCCCATAAAATAAATAAATAAATAAATAAAAGAGAAACCCTAAACTCAGACGATAGGATGAGATCGTAGGCTTATATAGCAGATGAAAGAAAGCTTAACAAAGCCCTAATCATTGAGCTTTTGCAGGTGAAATTAAGGTTTAAACTTTGGGTTTTTGGATTATGAACTTTATTAGTAGGCCCAATATTAGCAAAGCCTAAAGTTTTGGGTAGGCCCAATTGTAAGAGCCCAAGCCGGAAAACCATGAGGATATACTGAATACTATTATCAATTATGAAATTATAATAATCCTCCATTCAAATAAAAGACCGTATCAATGATTCTCGTACGAGACTCCTCTTCCTTGGTAAGTTTTAGTAAAATTGTAAATAATCTGTAAAAATGTGCGTTCTTTAAAATTAAGGAGGATCATTAATACATTAAAATTTTCGCACAATGAAAGTATGATATTCGATATTAAAAATTGCTCTGTTCAATTTGATAATTACCCTTTTTTTTTTCCAATTCAGTTCAATTAACTGTTTAATTAAATTGAGATATATATATACATATATATATATACAAAAATAAAAAGTTAACGCACCGAATTTTGGTGCAATGAATGTAAATGAAACACTAATGACTGTATTTAAGTATCCATTGTTATCATTCTAATTAAAAGAGTCACAATCAATGAGAGAAATATTCAGGGTATATTTTGTTTCACTTATTTATAGTATTTCAACACCTTCTATTGCAGTTTAATTTGCCATCATTCGTAAAAGCGGTTTGCAACAAACTTTTATGGGGCAATGCTGGACAGTTTCAATTAAAATTTTTAGAAGTACTCAACAAAAGAAAATTTATAAAATAACTTTAACGCAAAATTCCATACATAACTAAAATTCCAAATCGAACGTGTCATGGATATTAAACTGTTTAGAAGCCAAAATTGATAAAGGAAAAAACACTACTTATTTTCTTAATGAATAAAAAAAAATTGAATTATGAAAATTAAGAATTCATTCAAAGATCCCCAGCTTTGAATAATAGTTGCAATGTCTTCTCCCGTGGATCAACACTGAGTTCCTTCTGCGATAAGTAAAAGTAAATTATTATTTTTTTGGTTAGGAAAAAGTAAATTATTAAACTACTATATTATTTAACAATATATATGTAAAAAAATAAAATTAAAAAAAGAAAACATACATGTTACTTTACATGAATTAATGCATTCCTGCAGAAGCTTAAGTAGCCTGTTGGTCTAGTAATTTTCCAGTTTAACTTGCCATCCTTATCATTGCGATGATTTTCTCGCATACGATCAATGATACCTTCAAATTCTGGAGCGAAGTTTTTGTACACCATTTCAATCCATTCTTTTGAACAAAACTGATAACATGCACTCTGAACGGCTTCCTTAATGGCTATTCCATGATCTGTCTCATGGTCTAAAAGCTTTTCTTTTAGAACCATAAATGTTCTTATAAATCTATTGTTGGACCAGAATGTGGGATGCTCAACAACCCACGACCTGAGATAAATTTTTTTTCCCAAAAAAAAAAGAAATTATAACAGGACAAAATTTTAAAAGTAAATTGAACTTCATGTATGGCATTAGCCCCATACATGATTGGCCTCTTTAATCCAATTCATATAATCTCTTTTAGGAGTGAGAAGAAATGCATATTAGGCATTACTAAAGGTCTAAAATTAGTCTTGGGGCTCCAATGATATTTTTAATTTTAATTGTTGGCTAAAATGTCCCTCTTTATTTATTGAACATCATTTTAATTGAGCAAATGTGCCCTGTCATAATCACTGCTCACTATTTAGTAAAATTTTTTATGCCTAGTTACATATCTTTTTGTTCATGAATATGAAGTTTGTACCCTATATATTCTGTTTTGATAGAAAATATTTGAGTTCTTGTTTCTTTTGTTGCAATCAACATGAGTTTTGTACCCTTTGATTTAGGGGAAAAGTTTGACTTAGTGTTTTTTCAATTACAGCCAATATGAGATTCGTACCCTCTGTTTTGATGGAAAAGTTTGAGTTGTTGTTTTCTTGATTACAACCAAAATATTTTAATTAAATACTTTTGAACATGAAATAGATCGGGCGAGGTGTGTTGTAGCACGAGGGCCTCAAGAATTTGGTTGGATAACATCTGATAGTGCAATTCAATATTTTTTCCAACTGTATCACTTTTAAAATTTCCAAGTGTTAGAATTTCCAACAGTTTCCCAACTGTATCACATTTAAAATTCCCAATAATTTTCCAACATTCATGGGGTTCTAATTGTCTTTTCAAACGGCACCAAATCAATTATACTTATGGACCAACCACCTTCCCGAATTGGATCGTATTTTCCACAATGGGCCTTTTCGACTCCTTAAATTGACTCTATCAAACAATATAGAATATTCATTGGGCCAGTGGGTCAAAATATATGGTATGAATTATCATCATCAGGTGTTTTAGTTACATATCTTTGTTAATGAATATGAATTTTGTACCCTATATCTTCTGTTTTGATAGAAAAATTTGAGTTCTTGTTTCTCTGGTTGCTTTATGCCCTTCATTTTGATGGAAAGTTTGAGTTGTTGTTTTCTTGGTTGCAGCCAAAAATGTTTTATTTAAATACTTTTAAACACGAAACAGATCGGGTGTGGCATGTTGTAGCAAGAGGACCTCAAGGTTTGGTTTGATAATATCTTATATAGATTTATGCCAATGCAATTTATATTACTTCATCATTGGAAATATCAGGATTTTAAAAATGACTCCAATTTCACACTTTGCTCCTCACAAACTCCCCTTGGTGCCCAAACTTTGGAATTGAGATCTAGTCTTCATTTATGCTTTTAATAAAGTGCTACACATGGACATGAATAGAGAGATTGAGCTCCATGAAGGATGGTTTCAATCAGACCCATGACAATCGTTTTAACACGATCCAATCTTGCAATTTAATGGCACTTGCTATGTTTATTATAATGCCATTGGTGACATTTCGCCGATTTTGTATTGGACCTATTTACTGCTTTGCGACCACCAAATGTAGATATGGTGGGTGACAACGTTAAGCATAACTTTGCTTATAAGATGATAAAAGTTCATAATCCACTGCAATACAATTATAGAAGTTAGATCTACAAAGGTAGCCCATCGAATGTGCTTGTACCCTTTACCAATCTCCATTACCTTTTCAAGGACCCCACGGATTTCCAACAGTCAATAAAGGGTCATAAACCGTCACTTTAAAAATTTTCAATATTTTTCCAACTGTATCACTTTTAAAATTTCCAATTGTTGGAATTTCCAACAATTTTCCAATTGTATCAATTTTAAAATTTCCAATAGTTTTCCAACATTCATATGGTTCTAATTGTCTTCTCAAACCGCACCGAATCAATTATACTTATGGACCAACCCATCTTCCCGAAATATTTTTTGGGTGCATCCAAAATATTTTAATTAAATACTTTTGAACATGAAATAGATCGGGCGAGGCATGTTGTAGCACTAGGGCCTCAAGAATTTGGTTGGATAACATCTGATATAGATTTATGCCAATGCAATTCAATATTTTTCCAACTGTATCACTTTTAAAATTTCCAAATGTTGGATTTCCAACAATTTTCCAACTGTATCACTTTTCAAATTCTCAACCACTCATATTCGTTCCCTGCCAAATAGTTAAAAATGCGTCTCAAACCGTCAGGGAATCGTTCACCTAGGAAATCTATAAGTATTCTATCTAAAGTGTCAAAATCTTCTTGCACCTTCATCCTCCCACCAACCAGCCTCTTATACGATGCTTCATTTAATATCACTGCAATTACAATTTCTTCCTCCTCATTTTTGTCATGTGAAATCAAGATATTCTTTTTGCTTAGTTGTCCACACATGTAACTTTTTGCATATAGTTATGACAACTTTTCTAAAATACCCCTAAAAGAACAAAAAAAAAAAAAATAGAAATTATGTAATGTTTTACTATATTTCAAAATAATTATGTAACACAATACCGGTGCTCCAGTCAACTACAGAAGGCTGCCGTCCAATATTTTGGTGAGGCCGGAAGAGGGAGAGAGAGTTCTAGACGCGCGAAACGAAGGTGGAAAGGGAGGGGAGGGGAATTTGGGATTAAATAGGATGGTGTAGGGTAGGGGTGGGGGGTTGATTTGTGATTTGTTAATGGGAAACGTGAGAAGAAAAAGACAGATACATCACGGACCGGATCCCTAAACCATAATAGCGACTTAGTCCCTAATTCATGCTTTAGATATGTGATATGTGTAAATTTTGAGAGCTTACTTAACATATAAATGAGATTTCCTTACCAAATTAAATAACGAAAAAAATACAATTAACAGGATTAAATATTATGTGATTAAGTAAATTTTTAAAATTTACAAGTATTGCACATCTAAAGAGTAGGGTAGAAAATAGAGCATTATTATAGGGATAGGGAATCATGCTCGGATATATCATACATACGTGCGTACATTGTGTGTGTGTGCATATATCATGTGTGCGTGTGGGCAGGACAATCCAGGTGTATTCACATATGGTGGTGTTAACTCTATTGCCAATCTATAATGTCTTTTGACAATCCATAATTTTTTTTTCCAATCCCTTTTTGATTATTCCTAATATTTTTGTTATTATATTTCAATTATACTTTCTCAGCTTTCTTTTTTGCATTTTTTTCACTATTTTGCCTTTTTTTTTTTTGCCAATTGACTGGACCAAGGGTATCCACTAAATTACCCCAAAGCCGCCAAAAATTCGTAAAAGTCTTCTCTCATTTACTACAACTATACCTCCCCAAAATGCAGGTCCTCTCTCACTCACTCTCTTTCTCTCTAGGGTTGTTTCCAGCCTTACCAAAATACCACCAGCGATCTTTTCAACGGTGGCCTTCCGCAGCCGACTGGAGCATCGGTATTGTCCACTGTCTTCCTCTACAGCTTGACCTTCTTTTTCCTTCGAGGTGGGAAGGTTTTTTGAGCTTCCGTTTTGTATGATTTTGTACGAAATGTAAAATGGGTGAAATTGTGTTCTTATTTCTTTGTTCCTTTTATTTTCGGTCAGCTTTTGTTTGTAAGAGTGTTGTTGTTTGTCAAGTTGGCTCGATCTTACTTGGTGGTGAAGACTTATACGACCTCTGTCAACTCATAATGACTTAGGTAGACTTATGATAGTAGTTTATTTTATAAATTAATTAAACCGACATTCTTTTTGGGGGTGTTACAAAGATATTTAGGAAGGAATTTTCTTATTTTCATACCTAATCAAAGACAGAGGGAAAGGGGGGTTGGGGGACGACCTCTCCCTCAAGTTTATAACTAGTTAAAAGTTACATTTATTTTTAAAAAAAAAAGTGAATTCATCTTTTTGAAATCATAAAAATACCTTTAAGACTCCATAAAAATTTGACATTGCCCCCAAACCAAAAATTATGGCTCCTTCATTGTACCTAACGTACGTAAAATTCTTGTGCTAACTTGATGCATGTGTTTTAAATATGGATCAAATGGATGAAATTATATTATATTTTCATACGCTGATTTTCTTTTTTTATGAGTGAATTAATGATGTGGCGTATGAAACTCAAATTGGGGTGCATAAAAACATTTTCCCTGCCATATGATTCTTTTATGAGGTAATAACCGCAATATTCACTGTTTTGATATTTTATGTGTATTATTTATTTAGATTAATCAAATGCCTTTTTTTCTATAATAATAAAAGCTCATTGCCTCATCATGAGGAGATAGCCTGATGAAAAACTTGCAGAAAATATTTGATAAAGAATCCAACTTACGAAATGGAACATGATAATTAAGATTAATGAAATTCTTCTACAAGCAAAATTATTTTGGATAAAAAGATATAATTATTTTAGATAGTCAGGTCAACAAAACCGAATATAAATCAATCCGATAATTTGTAATAAACTAACCAGGAAGGCAAGATAACATTCTTCCTGTGAGACACTATAATACCCTCCTTAAATATGTAGATATTGTCCCCACATCCCAATTCAAAATCAAAATTTAATAAATTAACAATTTAATCAATTTGACTTTTAAGAAGTATAGCTTGCGCATTTTGTGTTTATCAACGTATAAATTTTAGATTAGGGTTGTAAATGAGTCAAACCTTAAAAAAAAATTGAACTCAAGTTCAAGCTCATTTAAAAAATTTAGACTCAAGTTCAAATTTACATATTTTTGTTCAAGTTTAAAGTCATTACGAGAATCTTGAGTTCAAGCTTGGCTCATTTACAGCCAAGCCTCTTCGAGCTCAAACTCGCCTCTAGTATAACTTGTTATGAATCTTGAATTAATATGAATTGTAATATTTGATATTCATATATTATTGAATCATTATACCATACATTTTGTGTATCCATACTAATATTAGATGTATTTTGCTGTTTGCACTAGCATAATTTATACTATTTCTAATATATTTTAAAATAAAATTAAAACTTCATGAGCCGGCTCGCTAGTTAACGAACACTTATTTTAAGACTCAAGCCCAAGCTCATATCGAGCTCAAAAAAATCGAGTTTAAATTGAACCTTACTTGTGCCAGCTCATTGAGATCTTAAATTGAATCAATTCATCTTACACCCCTATAGATAAAGAAATTTTTGAAACTCAGGACTGTAGGAAAAGCAAGTGATCCGAATCTTACACCCCTATAGATAAAGAAATTTTTGAAACTCACGACTGTAGGAAAAGCAAGTGATCCGAACCATTTACCTTGAAGCCATATATATAGCAACAAGAAAGGCCTCACTATTCACATCATGCAGGATCACAATTAACATTGGCTTTTCCTCGAGAGCCCATAAGCCCAAAACATGGAAAATTTGATGCCACTCAATTGGCTCTATAACTTCTATTAGCCATTGAATTTGAATACAATAATGTCAAAAAGGTAAAAATATGATATAATACTTAAATCGACAGCATTTCATCAACCCAAAAACATACCGCATTGCCCGTAAGTAAATAAATTTCTTCATATTTATTTTGAACCCGAGACACGAGGAAAAATTGTATATAGACTTGTGGTGATGAAACTATAGGGTTGTGTGTTTCAATATCGACATGCCTGCTACCGAGGACTATTTGTTGTATCTCTTTCTCTAGCCTATCATTTTACGCGTGCCAACACGATCTAAAATGTAAATTTATCATTTTCTACCCATAAACAATTAAACCACTTAAATTAGCAAACTCAAATTTGAAAACATAATTTTTTTATCATAAAAAAATGGGAACATCACAAGAAATATGCTCAATTAGCTTTAAATTTTCTTTGTTTTTTTGGGAAAAAAAGAAAAGAAATTGATTAAAAAAGTTAAAACCAGTCATCCAAAAAGAGGGGAACCATCAGCGACCAAAGTATATCCCCATAAGCATTGAGCTATTGTACGGTCCGCATCATGGTTCGAACTTTCTCCAAGAAGAAAGATCACATCACTTGGTTCCTCATTATACCCAAAAAAAACCCATTTATTTCGGCACAGTAATTGCCTCCAAAGACGAAACCTTTTCGTGAAAAAAAAATGCAAAAATCAGCAAAAATGACAACATATAATCAAAACACAAGGATCAAATAATATATATATATATATATAGAGAGAGAGAGAGAGAGAGAGATTGGGGCTCATATAATCAAAACACAAGGATCAAATAACACACACACACACACACATATATATATATATAGAGAGAGAGAGAGAGAGAGATTGGGGCTCAGGAATTGTATGGGTATGAGAAGTTATCATCACAAAATCATCATCAGAGTGGTGCATGACATTCTCTAAATTCTCATCACTGCCCATAAAATAAATAAATAAATAAATAGGGGAATAAGAGAAATCCTAATTTAGATGATCAATGAGAGTCGAGGTTTATATAGCAAAAGAAAGAAAGCTTAACAAAGCCCTAAGCATTGGGCTTCTGCTTGTTAAATTAAGGTTCAAACTTTGGGCTATATGAGTTAGGAGTTTTTAATAGACCCAATCTTAAAAGCCCAAGATGTAGATGTTTATAGATGGAATAAAATTCGGAGAACTGTTAGAAATATAGGTATTTATTTAATTCCACGGTGAAAGGAGTTATTGTTATTTTGTCAACAACCGAAAAAAAAAAAAAGAAAATGATTGATTACACTTTTTAGTCCCTATAATATACCTGATGTCGCGTTTAATCTCTCGAAGTTGAAAAATATAACAAATGAACTTTTAAATTAATCATTGATTTGTTATTATTTTTAACACTGTGTAAATGAATTGAGCCGGCTAAATAGTTAGTTCAATGAGCTGACTTGAGTCAAGCTAGATTCAAATTCAAAATTTTTGAGCTCGAGCTACAGCTCATCAAGCTTGATTTTATTCTCGAGCCAAGTTTGAGTTTAAAAATAAGTGTTTAAAAATTTGCCAATCGGTTCATGAGTTTTTATTTTTAAAAAATATTAAAAATAATATACATTATACTAGTGCAAGTATCAAAATTATATATAATATTTGCATGAATATCCAAAATATTTGTCATTATAATATAATTGTATAATATTTGCATATCAAATATAAAAAATCATACTAATTCAAGATTTATGGCAAGTTCTACTAGAAGTGAGTTCGAGCTAGAGCTCAGAATTTTTGTAAGGAGCTTGAAATTGAACAAAAACTTATAAAATTTTTCAGATGAGCAGTTTGAAAATTTTTAAAATCTCGGCTCATTTACAATCCTAATTTTTATCATCACGAGGGACTAAAACACGGCATTGACTAAGTGAAGAGTAATTAACCATGGGAACAAGACCCCAAAACCATTAAATCTTGATTTGATCCAAGTCTTCCTCTGTGCAATTGATGGAGAAATTAAAAAGTAGTAATGACTAACCATATCATATGTACTTGTCTACCTGAAAACATATCCATGTGAACTATCAATTACTAGTGCATGATGACATCTGTAACATCATCATAACTCTATCTATTAATTCACAATCTACATGAATATTTACACAGGATAATAAGTGCGATGCATCAAAAAGAAAATTTTGAAGTTGAAAATGAAATAATTGAATTGGGAGGATTGTCTCCATATTAGACTTTTACCATTTAAATGTGGATTAGTCAGTTAGTGAATCGAAAACCAGGTGGTTAAAAATAAATGAAAAAAAAAAAAAAAAGAAAGGGTCAATAGCTTGAACTCTCTCAGATTAAACGTATAACAAAACCATTTTTGTAACTACCCATAGACAATTCAAACTAAGAACAAAAAACATAAGGAACAGAGTAACTGATATACCATTGGTCATTTACAAAACATTTGCAAGTGCTTTGGACTAAATTGTTACAATCCTTGACACAGGCAGTCGAATTCTATGTTAGGTCAGCATCAGCCTCTTTCACTATGCTCGACCAGCAAAAAGCCTTCCGTATTTCCACCATACTTCATCGTGAGATAACACAAAAACGTCAATGAAGAACTTAGTCTAAAAGTTACGCATTTTCAACTTTTGGAGTATAACTATGCCTTCCCGTGTAACCATAAAAAAAAATGTCTTCCTGTATATTTGATGACTAAAACTATAAATAAAGAACCCCATTAGGGGGAACTGTATGTTCTCCTAGTGCTGTAAGAAAGTTGTCAGCTGTGTACATTTCCGGAGGGAAGGTCAAAGGATACGTTACATGTATTCGACAGAGAAGATGACCTCTTGCGAAGGTAGCGCGATCTTTTCACATTAGATAAACCACTGTCGCTGACACACCCTTCGACAACATTATCGTGAGCATCATGGAATTCTTTCCTCGACGAGCTCAAGGGGACAAGACAGCTATCGTCCTTGGATTTCTTCTTATACAGCTGCTCGTGCCGTTTCATTGTTTCAGATATCTGATGAAAAGTTTTGTTGATATTCGCGAGTCCTCTTTCAACCGGCTCGACAACATGGGAAACCGTGAACTGAATGTCATCAACAATCTAAGAAACACATCACAGTGGCCAAAATTATAGTAAGAAGGGGGCCATGTTCAAGAAAAAATTATGTGAAATAGGCGGGAAGAAGAGATTAATCTCACAATTTCACTGCTTCCAAATAACACATCACGCATGCTCTCATGGAGTTTTGGACTGTTCTCTCCCTCTTCGTGATGGAAAATGCGTACTCTAGTGGCTCTTTCGCAATCTTGAACCTCTTCAAGATCTGGCGGGCTTCCCAAGGATGCGTAATCTTTCATGACAGCAACATTTCGCACACATCTCTCACCACGTTTATAAGGTTCGGCTGGGAAAACATACAGATGTACCACAACAGCCACGACCATCTGTGTTAAAATGGAAAATATACAGATGTAAGGTTGATGACCATAGCTAGCGCTATATCGCTTTCAGGAGATTAAAATGGAACGATTCCATTTGCAAATGCATGATATAGAAGCATATATATGTTCAAGTACCAATTAACATGAAAAATAACACAACCAAGATACTTTGCCACGCACCTCAATACAGATTATGTAGTCTTGTATACGGATTTCCAAGATACCAGCCAATGAACCCTTTAAGGCTCCAAAGGAGAAAAGAAAGGCAACAGCTACACCTTGCCACCATGTCAGGAAAACAATTGACTTGAATGTCAAAAACTTGGCCAAAGGTTTAATCGGTGCCAATTTATGCTTTGTAACTGAATAAAACTGCACAAGGCAAT
Source organism: Petrea volubilis (assembly GCA_026212405.1). Lineage (NCBI taxonomy): Eukaryota > Viridiplantae > Streptophyta > Magnoliopsida > Lamiales > Verbenaceae > Petrea > Petrea volubilis. The sequence continues at coordinate 2,096,867 of CM047874.1, read as the reverse complement.
ACATGGCCCAGGTTTGGCTGAAATTCAAAACTACTGCCAAATATGGATACCTGCAGGCACGTTATTGAGTTTTAGGTATTAAGGGTTGATTCTTTTTTAATTTTTCCAAGAATACGTAGCGAAGTACTTTAGTGGTGTGCATCAATTTGGTGCTTAGTCCAATAAAACCAAAAATCAGAAATCAAACTGAAGTATGAAGTTGTGAAAATGTACTTACGCATATCCCCACTCAAATTTTCCTTCGCCATATACACCTAGGGATTCAAAAATCATTGCCAGTAGTGCACATATCATCTTCAATATCATCTATAGAAGGAGACACTTGGTCAGTGACATGTAGGAATAACAATGGTCAGTCTCTAATAATGGGAACACATACATATTGGACAATTCCAATTTTTACTGCTTGATAGAAGTCGAAGCCTAGCTCCCAATCCCTTAAAATGCAATTCAATGGAAAAGGATGTCCAACAACTCCATAAGCATAAGCATCATCTAGAAGAGGAATGCTAGAAGTAACCAATCTTTGATGTTCCATAAATTCAATGGTACATTCCTCTCCACCTGCAAGACGACACAATTTGCAGAACTATTGCAAT
>CM047874.1:2001453-2095768 GCA_026212405.1 Petrea volubilis | reverse complement strand
ATTTTTGTACACTTATTCTATGGGCAAATCAGACCAAGCGCTAATAATTTTGTTCACTCGTCTTCGCCTAAGAAAACGCAAATGTGGCAATAGATTTTTCTGCACTTATTGGACCTTGTTGGGTCACTCTATTTATCGGCCTATAAACCCAAATCTGGCTATAAACAGATTTGCGCCCTCTATTTGATTGGTCCGTAAGACCCAATGGGTGGTAAGCATTTTATTGAGAAATAAGAATAGAAGATCCAAATAGCCCCCATACGCCTGTCACTTGTGTTATTTACCTGAACAAAGATCAGTTGGTCTCTTGTTTATCAGAAAATTTGTTCATCCGACCTTTCAAGTTTTTTTTTATTTAATAGCCCTCAATTTTTTTTTCTTTTTTTTTTAAATTAAATATCCGATGTGGCATAATTTAAAGGTCAATAAAGTGAACTAAAAACTTCAGGATTGGACGGGGGTCGATTTGTAAATAAATAATTTTATAATTTATACTATATCGATCAATCGATCGTTTATACGTGTTGCTTAATCGATCAAAACATGTCGCTTAATCGATCACAACATGTCGCTTAATCGATCACAACATGTCGCTTGATCGATTAGCCATGTCGCTTAATCGATTCAAATAAGTCGATTGACATCGTTATCGATTATATAATCGCTCGATCGATCTACATATATCGATTGATAGATCATATTATATCGATTGATCGATCATAGTGTATCATCATAATAGAATCCCGCGCGGTACACTTTCTTAGTTCCTTCTCAGAGACGCTTCACATTCCTCCTTCCTCATCTCTTCTCTTCCTTCTCATCTCAGTTGGAATCCATTCGAGAATCTCAAAAAAATCGTCGTGAAACCCTGATAAAATCCCAAAAATTTAATTCTCCCCTCTTTGTCTCGTCGATTTCCCAAAAAAATCCCTTGAAAACTTTAATCACGTTTTACCCTTTACTACAAGACCTGTGTAAAAAATGGCAGAAAGGAAAGACCAACAAATCGATGCTGTACCACAAGAGCACAAACAGCCATTGGTGACGAGCCACGGTGAACGAGCCGTTGATGAACGAGCCGTTGACGAACGAGCCAGTGGTTAACGTTGAAACCGGTGCTGCTCCAAAAAGAAGACTGGTACTTTAATCCATATTTGCACATGAAGAATTAATGCTCGTCGTTCAAACCGGACCGTTTGGTCGATTGTCATTGTCCGATTGATCGATTTTAATGTCGATTAAGCGATTGGCCTTATCGATTTAGGGTTTAGTGTTTAAGGTTTTGCACCTATTAACTGATTTTTGGGTGTTTGGTTTGAACATAGGAAAATAAAGCAGAGGATTGGGTTCCATTGATGATGACTATCCATTCCATCTTGTTCGCGGTCTATCAGCGTTAATAGAGTTACGCAACTCCGGACAATATTGGATGAACATCCAATACTTCCCAGTGAGGGTGACGGTGAGATCTTCTGTGCTAAGCTAGGAAAATGAGGGAAGGTAGTTTAATGGGATTGGGAGAGAATAATGTGTCGAGGTTCTCTGAAACCTGTTTTTGGCCATTTATTACTATGAGAACGAATGTCTGGGCATGTTCTGGACAACTCTGCCAGTACCTTATGCCTCCGTCAGATGCAGTGCAAGTAAGAAGTGGGGAGCTATGGTTTGCCATCGCAACAACACTTCGTTTTGCATGCCAGAGTTCGCCATAGTCACTGGTACTGATTGTGGTCCCCTCCCTCCCATAATGAAATGGACAAGATGAGGAAACGACGAGAAAAGCAATAAATTCTTGCAGAAGGTTCTGGGTAAGAAACAGTCAGTAAAAATTCCAGACTTGGATGAATGCTTGAAAAAGAGAAGTTTTTTTTTCGGCAGAATACAAGTTTAAACTATGTCTCGTATGGTTTGTTCATACATTCCTTTTGGCCAAGGACGACCATAAAAACGTGAACGAAGACCTTCTTCTCTTTGTCACAATCTGGAATTTTTCAATTCTTATCCATGGGAAGGGAGTCGTTTGTGATGACAATGGAGTCTCTCCGACAAGAGAATTGAAGAAAAAATATTTCCAATGGGTTCAAAAAGGAGAAGACTTCAGAAAAACAGAGTCCTACAATATTTGTCGGATTTCCTTGGGCCTTACAGGTAAACTCATATTTCTATTCAATATCGATTGATCGATCATTTTAAATCGATTGATCGACTAAATGTATCGATTGATCGATGTATGTTGTAGATCAATCGATCTTTATATCGAGTGTCGATACATTTAGGTCGATTGATCGACTGTTATGTCGATTGATCGAATGTGTTGTCGTCGATCGATCGATACCCTGTATCGAGTGATCGATTGCATGTGTCGATCAAACGATACCTGTCGATTGATCGACTGTGTGACATCGATCGTTCGATATGATTTATCGATTGATCGATACTTGTTGTCGATTGATCGATGTTTGAAAATTTTCAGGATATTCCTTAATTGATCGATTTGTTTCTTTGCATTGAGGCTTGGGCTTATGAGGCTGTCCCTGCTTTTGAGAACATCGGGTTGCCCATGGTTCCAGATGAGGATGATCCGTTGTGCCACTTCCAAGAATTGTGAGGTGGCATGCCACAAAAATCGGAAAAGTTGCCTTTTGAGATGGTTGAAGATGCAATCTCAAATGCAAGAGGTGGTCGTGCGTCCCTTCCTACACCCAACAAAGAGGAGTTGAGAGAGCCGTACATGAGATTAGTTGATGATCTGCAGAGATTTCTGACGATCTAATCGATCAACTCACTCGAGACTTGAAGGGATGACGAATTGAGGTCTCCTTCTGAGCATGATGCTGACTTAATTGAGTTTAAAACGCGAAGGGGCGCCACATTTCCAGCATCATGAGGAAGCGACAGTCTCAAGAACCCCACCTCCCTCCCCAAAACCAAGCCTGAATAGAACTCCTACCCCCAAACCAAGCCGCCTGCCTCTTGAGGAAGACATTCGTCCACCATCATCATGTGCGCATCACGATGAAATAATGGAACAATTGAAATGCATCAACGAGCAGTCACTTCAGCTCACCCAAGGAAGTAAGGGAGTCTCCATCTTCATCGTGTGCACATCATGATGAAATCATTGAACAACTGAAGTCTATCAAGGAGCAAGTCACTTCTGCCCAACCCAAGGAAGCCGGTGCATATCCATCATCGATTGAAAATTATGGAAAAAATTAAAAGCATTGATGATGGAATTCTCGGGTTGAAAAATTTTCTGACTGAACGAATGGAGAAGACAGAAAAAAGAATTGACTTGCTGTATGCATTGGTGGACAGAAAACCGGAGAGAACGAAAAAGAAAAGCAAATACGCGAAGTCCCGTTCACTCAAGAGGGTGGGAAAAGGGAAGAAAGCGAAAGTGGCTGCCCAACCATCCAAGCCTGATTTGTTTACCCACTTGATTCAAAAAGGGTTATCTGATTTCTTACAGTGGTATGAATCAGGCCCAGAAGGCAAAAAGGTTATGGTAAAATTGGGGACGTTGGACAAGCCATTTTTTCCACACGCTTTTGGGTGAAGGCCTATGGCTCCAATCAGAGGTAAGTTACAGTTTTTGTTCAATAAAAATAAACTATCGATTGATCGATTATTGTGTCGATTGATCGATATATATATATCGATGGATCGATGTTTATTATTGATTGATCGATATATATTGATAAAATAAAATTAGAATTGTCGATTGATCGATATTTGTACTCGATTGATCGATACAGTCATCGATCGCTCGAGTTTTGATTATCGATTGATCGATACATTCATCGATCGCGTCGATTTTTGTTTATCGATTGATCGATACATCAATCGAGTCCGCATCGATTTTGTTTATCGATTGATCGATACAGTCATCGATCGCTCGAGTTTTTTTTATCGATTGATCGATACATTCATCGATCGATCGATTTGTTTTATCGATTGATCGATACATTCATGATCGATTTTTCCATATTAAATTCTTGACATATTTTTTTTATTTTTGCAGCATATCGACGAAGCTCTATGTCTTATGAGGATTAGACAGAGGCATTATCCAACTTTGTATGATCAAGACGTAGGGTTTGTCGATTGTCAGTTTATGCAGCTGCTATAACATGCTTATGATCGGCTTCTTGTTGGAGTGGAACCCTCCAAAGTTGATAGCTGTAGGTACACCGACAACGAGTCTTTGAATAATGCAATCGAACTCATGCATATTATCCCGAAATTATTAGACTATGCAAATGGCAATGAACCAAAATATGCCGACCCATGGGTGGAACTCAAGAAAGTCTATGGGGTGTTGAACATACAGAATCAGCATTGGGTTGCCGTCGCATGGATTTTGGATAAGGGGGAAGTGCATGTTCTAGATTGCAACAATAAAGTTTGTCGGGGTCCAGAGCTTAAGAAGCTGCTCGCACCAGCATGTTATTATTCCCCAAAGTCTTGAGAGAGACGGGTCACTTTGGGGCGTTGGGCAAGCTGCTTGAACAAAAATGGAGTTTACATCTAGACAAATGTCCATTTAATAAGCGAAGGGTATTTATTTTCTTTTTATGTAATGTATCCCATTTCCTCTCTTATTCTTTCTTTTTGTTCTCATATATGTGCTTCATATATTTTTGCAGTGGGGACTGTGGGATGTATGCATTAAAATTCATCGAATTTCACTTGACCGGTACCCGCGATGGACAAGTTGAACGACGATAACATCATCGAGTTCCGGAAGCGGTTAGCTGCTGAAATGTTTTTTGGAAAAATGGATCCACTTGTCCCTACTTGAAACACTGTAAAATTGCTTCTGTGTAAATTTTGTAAATTGTAATTGTTTTTTGAGATGTGTAAATATTGAGATGTGTAATTGTAATTGTAAATTTGTAAATTGTAAATATTGAATCATAATATTTATTGAGATGTGTAAATATTGAATTATAATATCGATCAAGCGAACTTGATAATCGATCAACCGATCACAACAAGATTTAGAATATTGCAAAAATGGATCCATCGATCTTTATAATCGATCTATCGATTCTTGTAATCGATCAAGCGATGATTATAATCGATCAACCGATCACAGCAGGACTAAAAAATGTTATCCAACACAAAAATCGAACAATCGATCTTTGTAATCGATCAAGCGATCACTACAAGACCAGTATTTGAACAAACAATTAATCGATCCATCGATCAAAAAATCGATCAACCGATCATTATACGACGAATATTAACAAACACATAATTGATCAATCGATCAGTGTAATCGAACAAGCGATCACAACAAGATGAATATTATGGAACAATCGATCGATCGATATTTGTAATCGATCAAGCGATCACAACAAGATGAATATTATGGAACAATCGATCGATCGATATTTGTAATCGAGCAAGCGATCACTACAAGAATATTGAACAAAACAGTAATCAAGTAATCACATCAAGGAGTATTGTTTATACATGTCATACTATAGTATGATTAGATATATATCTATTATGTATGTATTGCAATTGTATATATATGTCATACTATAGATATATATATTTTTATATTATGATTAGATATATATGTATTATGTATGTATTGCAATGGTATATATATGTCATACTATAGTATGATTAGATATATATCTATTATGTATGTATTGCAATTGTATATATATGTCATACTATAGATATATATATTTTTATATTATGATTAGATATATATGTATTATGTATGTATTGCAATTGTATATATATGTCATACTATAGTATGATTAGATATATATCTATTATGTATGTATTGCAATTGTATATATATGTCATACTATAGATATATATATTTTTATATTATGATTAGATATATATGTATTATGTATGTATTGCAATTGTATATATATGTCATACTATAGTATGATTAGATATATATCTATTATGTATGTATTGCAATTGTATATATATGTCATACTATAGATATATATATTTTTATATTATGATTAGATATATATGTATTATGTATGTATTGCAATTGTATATATATGTCATACTATATATATATATATATTTATATATTGATTAGATATGTATGTATTATGTATGTATTGCAATTGTATATATACGTCATACTATAGATATATATATTTTTATATTATGATTAGATATATATGTATTATGTATGTATTGCAATTGTATATATACGTCATACTATAGATATAGATATTTTTATATTATCATTAGATATATATGTATTATGTATATATAGCTAGTTGTGGTGATATATAGTATGTCAGACTAGATATATATATATATATATATATATATTTGTATTTTATATAAATATGTCATACTATAAATATATATATATATATAGTTATGATTAGATATATATATATATATATATATATTTTATATTATGATTGAATACACGTTGTGGTAATATCGATCAATCGATACATTGTGTCGATTGATCGATTGTATCACTGGATTGCTCGATTTTTTTGTCGACTGATCGACTTTTTTCTTTGATTTAAGGCGTGGAGATATCGATCCATCGACAAATAATGTCGAATGATCGATTTACTTTGTCGATCGTTCGATATTCCATGTCGACTGATCGACTTTTTCTTTGCTTTTAAGGCTTGGGCCTCTGAAATTGGTCAGAATACAAGTTGTGGTAATATCGATCAATCGATATATTATGTCGAGTGATCGATGTACTTTATCGATTGTTCGATATTCGGTGTCGACTGATCGATTTTTTTTTTTTTTTTGGTTCTAAGTCTTGTGCTTCTGAAATTGGTCAGAATAAGAGGACTGGGTCTATCGATCAATCGATATATAATGTCGATTGATCGATGAATTGTGTCGATCGTTCGATATTCCATGTCGACTGATCGACTTGTGCTTCTGAGATTGGACAGAATACTACTAGTGGAGATATCGATCAATCGACATACTATATCGATCGATCGATATATTATGTCGATTGTTCGATACATTATGTCGATTGTTCGATATATAAACACAAGAATTTGATTCAAAATAGACTTTTGATGATCAACTTGAAATTCCGTTTATTAAAAGTAGTGATATTTACAGGTACAAACTTGTTCATAAACTACAAATGCTAACATCCACACTTTTCAGTTATTTGTAAGGGGTTCTTTGCAAGTTCCTTTCTTGTGACCTGGCTTATTGCATCGTCCGCACTTGTTCTTCTTCTGATGAACCTCACAAGCAGTTGGGATCCTCTTGACTCTTTTCCTGCCTTTTGATGGATTCACATGAGGAGGATCAATGATAATATCTTTTATCGATTCAGGAACCACCCACAAATCCTCCGGAGGAATAGGATAGATTGTTTCTGCATAAGCATGCAAAAACTCGTCAGTTCTATATGCAGAAGAGCATGCTGAGTACAATCTCATACCAAAATCGGGAAAATTCTGATGTCTTAAAGCAGCTATGGCATGAGGGCATGGGACCCTATCAATATCAAATACTTTACAGCTGCATCGATTATTGTTAAGATCAACAACAACATTCGGACCGTAGCCACGCACATGGTACTCATGCACGTTGAGTTGTACAACGTCAAGAGATGCTGAGTTTTCCAAACTGTCACGAAGTTCACTTTCTTTTGATGGAACCAATCGTGTATTGCATTTAACCATCTCCGTACGACGCTCACAAAACCACTCTGACAAGATTTGTTGGATTGCGTTAAAAAGAGCATCAATTGGAAATTCCCTTTCGTTTAGAAGTCTTGAGTTGATAGACTCCGCAATATTAGTCGTCATAATATTATACCTATTACCAGGAAAATAAGCTCTACTCCAACGCACGAAGCCAATATCTTTTTCGAGGTAGTCAGCCACTTTACTTTTAAGTTGGCGTATTTGGCTGAAATGTTGTTGGAACTCACCAACTGTGTAAGATTTAGCTGCCGAGTAATATAGATTAAGGATATCACCGCATCTAAACTTTTGCTTCAAGTTCTCGGCAATGTGTTTCATACAATACCCATGATGTGCTAAAGGATAAACACGTTGCACAGCCCTCTTGATAGAGCCGTGTCTATCGGATACTATGCATATCTCGTGACTATCGGGAATTATATCTTTTAGATTTTTAAAAAACCACTCCCATGAACGGTCATTCTCAGAGTTAACCACAGCCCATGCAATAGGATAAATATGCTTCTCACTGTCTTGTGTAGTGGCCACTAGCAATGTACCGCCATACTTTCCTTTAAGAAAGCATCCATCAACAGCTATTACCTTCCTCATAAATGAAAAACCACGTATGCATTGGCCAAATGCTACAAAAAAGAATTGAAACTGATTTTTAGAGTTGACCACCAAATCTGTCTTGGTTCCGTTATTTTCTAACTCCAACATGAAACGATAGGCCTCAAGAACTGCATACCCATGCTCTGCTGTTCCCCTCACAAAATCCTTTGCAAGTTGTCGCCCCCTCCAACATTTCCAATAACTCACAGAACATCCTAAATTTTTTTCTACATAAGTCTTCACTCCGCTAGGTGTGAGTCCTTCCCCTTTGACAAATTGGTCCTTGACACATTCTCCTATGAGATTGGCCGATGCTTGGGGATGTTGGCCTGATATATGATCCAGCCCACATGTGTGCTCACTAATATATTTCTTGACAATAAATTTCTCCGAATTCATATACTTACAACAACGAATCCACCACTTGCATGTTGGGCTCACACATGCTACAACATATAATGATTTGTTTGATCTTTTGACGGAATACTCAAACTTTGCTTTCACAGCAATGAGTTGAATTTTTCTTACTACTTCGGCTTTGTTATTAAACAAACACCCCACTTGAAACTCCGACCTATCATCAAACGCATGTCGTGATTGACTTCCTATCACGCTCCTATCACTTGAAACATGTTCTATATAAATGGGTTCTTCTGCGACATCAAAATCCACTTCATGTAGTTCTTGAGTCATAGCGACATCTTCATGGACCATAACATCATTGTGAAGAGGTTCCTCTGTGTATTGCTCCTCCACAATGTCATTATCACCAATTGATGTACAACCATATACTGGATTTTCATTGTTCAAATAATTGTCATTATTGTAAAAGTTGAAACCATCAATATTCGACTTGAACACCGACACTTTTAGAATTGGTCTCCAACCCTCACTAGCAACATCAGCAAAGTATACCTTCAAATCATCGTCCGACTTTATTTCAGCTGGATGTGTTATGTGTGGTGGAGGAGGTGCCTTTGTTATCATATACTTCACATTAACATCAGCCCGTGAACAACTTAGTTGCCCCTTCTCAATAATTTTATCAATCAAGCTATTGAAAGAAATGTCTTTAGTAACAACAAGAGGTGTCGTTACTTTGCATTTCCCTGTCCACTTAAAACAAGCCTCTTCTTCTACCCACTCGCCAAATTCAACACCTACAACAAATTCTTCCGCCATATTTGCTGCCAAATACCTATATTATAGGATAACAGAAATGCAAAATTATCACGAGCGCCAAAAAATAATAATAATAAAAACGATCGATCGACAGACAACAAACGATCGATTAATCGATATAACATGGTCGATTAATCGATGGAAAGACAAAAAGATCGATTAATCGATATATTATGGTCGATTAATCGATCACAAATACATCAATTAATCGATATCAAATGGTCGATTAGGCGATATAAAGACAAGAAGATCGATTAATCGATATTTTATAGTCGATTAATCGATATATGTGGTCGAAGATCGATTAATCGATATATGTGGTCGATTAATCGATCACAACTACATCGATTAATCGATATAAGATGGTCGATTAAGAGATGGACCATTCACACAAGATCGCTTAATCGATATCACATGGTCGATCAAGCGATCACATGCATCAAGAGATCTCTTAATCGATAAGTTATGGTCGATCAATCGATCACACAAGGTTTAACTGTTTCACTTCCCTGTGCACGGGATCGCCATTAATGGTGAACCACCAACCCAACTGTCGAATTAATGGTTATTTTCCAAAACCCATTATGAAATGATGCATTAATGGTGCTCTATACAGAATGTACTACTCAAATCTAGTATTAAAACCACAAAAAAGGGCGTTCTTACCTTAAGTAGTTACGTCTTTTTTGTGAAGAAACTCTTGTACAGTTTGTCTACCCAAAGAAATCGCAGTTGTCTGAGAAATCGCAGGTTGTCAATATTCGACTACAATGTGGAAGGAAAATTACTACCCAAAGAAATCGCAGGTTGTCTGAGAAATGAGATGAGGGTTTTGATCGTGGGTTGCAATATTCTTGGTTTTAGGGGTTAAAATATAAAGTCTAAAAGTTAGATGATTATTTATCTAAATCTCATTTAATTAGAGTTAATAAACAAAAAGGCTATCTAGCTAAAGATTAAAACTTGAGGGCTATTTAATTAAAAAGAAAACTTGAAAAGGCTATTTAACAAAAACGCCCCTTGTTTATAAAGGTTGAAACAAGATAAGTAAGGATTAGGGAATAATTGTAGGATTCGTCTTAGATTTTTTTCCCCTTATTCTATCATATTTTTTTAATTACTTTCACCATTTTTTAACGTTTTAATTGAGTTTTCATCTTTTTGATCTACAGAAAATCTTGAAAGATTAAGATGGTAATTTATAAATTTTGAGCTAAATAATTTTTTTCGAAATCTCAAAATCCGCTTTTTTGTGACAAAAATTGCCCTTTCAAGCCATGAGATGTGAGATCAAAGTAAATCAAATGAAGCCCATTCTATTTTCTAGGAAATTATTTTATTTTCCATGCATGCAGCACTCCAAGATAATTTTAGCATTTTCTATTTACTTTTACATGTTTGCAGTAATTGGGTTTCCTAAACCTCCAAAAATCTATGCAAAAGCTTCTCAAATAACTATAAGGGCCGTTTGGTTGGGTTTTAAAAAAAAGCATTTTTTATAGCAGCTTTTTTTTTTTTTTTAAGTCAATCAATTTTGTATTTGGATACAATAATTAAAAGTGTTTTAACAGGTGTTTTATTTGAACCTACTATGGAATAGCTTCTAAAAAAAAACCTCTTTTTTACTTTTTTTTTTTTTTTGGCTTCTGTTTTTTAAAAATAGTCCATCCGTTTTTTGTATTAAAGTGTTTTTTTTTTTTTTTAAAAAATAAGTACTTATTATCCAAAAAGAAGCCTATCCAAATGAGCTCTAAATCGGGTGTTGTCATTGGGTATGTACTCTGTAGTTTAGTAAGGGGGTTTGAAACGACACTAAAGGAAGCATTGCTCTGTGTTAGAAAAGTTGCCTATTCTACTAGGACCTCGTTCATTCTCGTAAGTGATAGTTACTTGACTTGATTTTTTTTAAATATTATTTTGATATGTATTCATATGAATACGGGAGTTTTTTTATTCTCCTCTAGCTTTACCAGGTACCTTATTAAATTTTGTAGTATATATAAGTAGAATAAAATTAAATAGTAACAGTACAGTCTTTTTCAATTAATCAGATTTAATAGGAAATTATATTTAATTGGACAATTAACAAGTATAGTGATATTGATTGAGACAATGAAGTAAATTTATATAATATGAAGTGGCCTTGAAAACAATTGATAGCCTCAGACAAAATTAAAAACAAGTCAAATAACAAATGTAATTAATAATATTCCTTGTTAACAATAAATAATGGGTAAATAATCTGTAATTATAACGAGATAGTAAACAATCTGTAAGTATAACAAGATAAATAATATATCATATGTAGTATAAGGGTAATTCTTCAATTTTCACACTGCTTTGCTAATCTCAAATTGGTCGTCTACGAGCATCGGATGAGGATATTTCGGGGCTGGGAAACTTGATACATGATATCCTCGAGGAGTTGTCGTACATTTCGGATTGGTCCTTATCGCAGGTGCAGTGAACTGAAAATATGGCCGCTCATAGTTTAGCCCGTGGCTCATCTATTTTCGTTGAAAGGGGCAATGACATTCCTGATTTTCTTATTCAATATTTTTCATTCAATTAAGGTCCGTTCACCATAAAAAAAAAAAAAAAAAGATATGTTGACTATATATATATAAATATATGTAACATATGTAACATGGTTGATGTCTTGAACCTTGATGAGATATATGGTTGATGTCACTGCATTTTTTATCCTTAATTAATTTTTTGGTTAATTAATTATAGTTAATTTGCTTTTTCAGCAGATCTCTTGCATAATTTAAAATGATTGTTTTAAAGAATTTTGATAGAAAAATAAAATTTTCATTTATTTAGGCAGGTTTGTGGGGCGGATTTGGCGGGTGGGGAAGGATTTAAGAACTAAGTGGGTTCAATGGGTCCAACCAATCGGGTTCAGGTCCTCGCGGATTCGGGCCGGGTCCAGGACTGGTCCCGGGTCCGGGACTGGTCGCAGGTCCTAAAAAATCTCATGGGTCTAGTCTCGAATTTTGCCAAACCCATATCAGATCCGATTTGTTATCATCCCTACACCCTGGCTTATGACGAAATTACCATAGCTTTTCAAAAATCACCGTACCCTTATGAACTTATACACTATAAAACAAAATCACCACATTATTCTTCCTCCAAATCACCATAACATTTAAAATGTATGATTTTTCAAGATGCGCTTAGGTCCAGGTTTTTTTTTTTTTAACAATTTCTCAAAAATAAAAAGTTATAATTTACAGAACTTAGGCACTTTCTATTTCCAAACAAAATCATCCTGTCACTATTCACTTAAAGAGACCATTAAAGCAAATTAATATTCAGTTAAAATTAGTAGTGGCAATATGGGTTGTGAACTATGGGTCCAACTCAACCCAATTATTTATGGGTTGGGTTGGGTTGAAAAGATTTTTAGATGGGTCAAAGTGGGTTGGGTCCAAATGGGTTAAACTAGTTATGGTATTAAATGATTTTTTTATGGGTTTTAAATGGTTTTTTAATGGTTCACTAATGGTCCCTTAATGGGTCCATAATGGGTTTGGCCCAAAACTTAAAAAAATCCTACCAACTACTATAGATATCATCAATTTTATTCAAAGTAGAATACATCCAAATTTCTCATACCACGAAAAAGTCCTGAGTTTGCCATTTTAGTCGTAATTTTCCTCAATGTTTGATCAATATTCTTTTTTTTTTCATTTTTTATTTCAATTTTATGTTTGAGACATAATTTATTATTATAAGATGTAAGTTTATGTAAAATATGATATTGAAGATTGATTTTATCTAAAACTTGTTTTATTTTTTAGGTTTTGATTTATATGAGTGTTTTGTTGTCGGATCCGCTTTCGACCCGCTCCGACCTATTTACAAACCGCTTACAACCCACTTACAACCCGCTTCAAACCATTTACAACCCGACCCATTTACAACTCGTTATTAAGAACCCATTTTGAATCCAACTCATTTTTGACCCAACCCACAAAGGCCCGACCCAAATCCGACCCGACCCGCCCAATTGCCACATCTAATTTGATCCATGAGGATCTCCGAACCTGATTTTCAAGTATTGCATCATAGATAAAACTAATAAATATACATTTTACTAAATTTAAGATTTATCTTTCCTTTATTTTTTTTCTTTTTCAAAAATTTTGGACCCAATTATTGTGTTGACACATTGTTATTTATATTCGGGACTGTGGCTTGAAATCCTAATTCAGCTTCACTATTGATGTATAACTTTATTTTTGGCCAAAAAAGAAAAGACAGAAGAAAATGAATGATTACACTTTTTACTCCCTATAATATACTTAATGTCGCGTTTAATCTCTCGAGGTTGAAATATATAACAAATGAGCTTTTAAATTAAACACTGATTTGTTATGATGTTTACCACTGTGTGAATGAATGGAGCCGGCTAAATAGTTAGTTCAATGAGCTGACTTGACTCAGACACGATTTAAATTCGAAATTTTTGAGCTCAAGCTGAAGCTCATCAAGCTTGATTTTATTCTCGAGCAAGTTTGAGTTTAAAAATAAGTCTTCAAAAATTTGCGAACTGGTTCATGAGTTTTTATTTTTTATTTTTAAAAAGCATTAAAAATAATATACATTATACTAGTACAAGTATCAAAATTACATATAATATTTGCATAAATGTCCAAAATATTTGTTATTATAATACAATTTTATAATATTTGCATATCAAATATAAAAAGTCATATTAATTCAAGATTTATGACAAGTTCTACTAGAAGTGAGTTCGAGCTTAAATGGTCTCGACTACAAATGAGCCGGGCTAGAGCTCAAAAGTTTTGTAAGGAGCTTGAACTTGAACAAAAACTTATAAAATTTTTTAGATGAGCTTAAGTTTGAAAATTTTTAAAATCTCGGCTCATTTACAATCCTAATTTTTATCATCACGAGGGACTAAATTTTTGCATTTTAATTCAATAACTAAACACGACATAGATTAAGTGAAAAATGATTAACCATGGCAACAAGACCCCAAAACCGTTAAATCTTGATTTGATCCAAGTCTTCCTCTGTGCAATTGTTGGAGAAATTAGAAGTAGTAATGACTTACCATATGTACTTCTCTATCTGAGCACATATCCATGTGCATTATCAATTACTCGTGCATGATGACATCTGTAACATTATCATACCTCTATCTATTAATTCACAATCTACTTGAATATTTACACCAGATAATAAGTGCGATGTATCAAAAAGAAAATTTTGAAGTTGTAAATGATATAATTGAGTTGGGAGGATTGTCTCCATATTAGACTTTTATAGCATTTAAATACGAATTAGTCAGTTAGTGAGTCGAAAACCAGGTGATTAAAACCAAAAAAAAAAAAAAGAAAGGATCAATAGCTTGAACTATCTCATATTAAACGTATAACAAGTTCATTTACAAGGAAAGAGGCCACAAAACCATTTATGTAACTCCCCATAGACAATTCAAGCTAAGAACAAAAACATAAGGAACAGAGTAACTGATATACCAATGGTCATTTACAAAACATTTGCAAGTACATTGGACTAAATTGTTACAATCCTTGGCACAGGCAGTCGAATTCTATGTTAGGTCAGCATCGGTCTCTTTCACTATGCTCGACCAGCAAAAACCTTCCGTATTTCCACCATACTTCATTGTGAGATAACACAAAAACGTCTATGAAGAACTTAGTCTAAAAGTTATGCATTTTCAACTTTTGGAGTATAACTATGTCTTCCTGTATATTTGATGACTAAAACTATAAATAAAGAACCCCATTAGGAGGAAACTGTGTGTTCTCCTAGTGCTGTAAGAAAGTTGTCAGCTGTGTACATTTCCGGCGAGAAGGTCAAAGGATACGTTACATGTATTCGACAGAGAAGATGACCTCTTGTGAAGGTAGCGCGATCTTTTCACATTAGATAAACCACTGTCGCTGACACACCCTTCGACAACGTTATCGTGAGCATCATGGAATTCTTTCCTCGACGAGCTCAAGGGGACAAGACAGCTATCGTCCTTGGATTTCTTCTTATGCAGCTGCTTGTACCGTTTCATTTTTTCAGATATCTGATGAAAAGTTTTGTTGATTTTCGCCAATCCTCTTTCAACCGGCTCGACAACATGGGAAACCGTGAACTGAATGTCATCAACAATCTAAGAAACACATCACAGTGGCCAAAATTATTGTAAGAAGGGGGCCATGTTCAAGAAAAAATTATATGAAATAGGAAGGAAGGCGAGATTAATCTCACAATTTCACCGCTTCCAAATAACACATCACGCATGCTCTCGTGGAGTTTTGGACTGTTCTCTCTCTCTTCGTGATGGAAAATGCATACTCTAGTGGCTCTTTCACAATCTTGAACCTCTTCAAGATCTGGCGGGCTTCCCAAGGATGCGTAATCTTTCATGACAGCAACATTTCGCACACATCTCTCACCATGTTTATAAGGTTCAGCTGGGAAAACGTACAGATGTACCACAGCAGCCACAACCATCTGTATTAAAATGGAAAACATACAGATGTAAGTTTGATGACCATAGCTAGCATTGTATCGCTTTCAGGAGATTAAAATGGAACGATTCCATTTGCAAATGCATGATATAGAAGCATATATATGTTCAAGTACCAATTAACAAGAAAAATAACACAAACAAGATACTTTACCACACACCTCAATACAGATTATGTAATCTTGTATACGGATTTCCAAGATATCAGCCAATGACCTCTTTAAGGCTCCAAAGGAGAAAAGAAAGGCAACAGCTACACCTTGCCACCATGTCAGGAAAACAATCGACTTGAATGTCAAAAACTTGGCCAAATGTTTAATCGGTGCCAATTTATGCTTTGTAACTGAATAAAACTGCACAAGGCAATACATGGCCCAGGTTTGGCTGAAATTCAAAACTACTGCCAAATATGGATACCTGCAGGCACGTTATTGAGTTTTAGGTATTAAGGGTTGATTCCTTTTTAATTTTTCCGAGAATACATAGCGGAGTACTTTAGTGAAGTGCATCAATTTGGTGCTTAGTCCAATAAAACCAAAAATTAGAAATCAAACTGAAGTATGAAGTTGTAAATATGTACTTACGCATATCCCCACTCAAATTTTCCTTTACCATAGACACCTAGGGATTCAAAAATCATTGCCAGTAGTGCACATATCATCTTCAATATCATCTATAGCAGGAGACACTTGGTCAGTGACATGTAGGAATAACAATGGTCAGTCTCTAATAATGGGAATACACACATATTGGACAATGCCAATTTTTACTGCTTGATAGAAGTCGAAGCCTAGGTCCCAATCCCTTAAAATGCAATTCAATGGAAAAAGATGACCAACAACTCCATAAGCAAAAGCATCATCTAGAAGAGGAATGCTAGAAGTAGCCAATCTTTGATGTTCCATAAATTCAATGGTACGTTCCTCTCCACCTGCAAGACGACACAATTTGCAGAACTATTGCTATAATTATCTCATTGGAAATGACAAAAGCAAAGAATGTCAGACAGTTGAGCCTAATTATAGACAGAACCTCAAGTTGAAATGAGATGAATGAATGAAAAGTAAAAATCCAGTTTGGCGTTGTTGGAATCAGAGAATCACAAAGTATCGAGTAATTGATTTTGCTAAGTTTCCTATACTAAAACAGACATAAATATGAAAAAAAGGGAGGCAAATTAAACCCATAAAAAGTCAAGAAAGAAAAAGCACATTGTATAGACATACCTAAGCAGCCTATGAGATATCTCTCAAAGCAATACAAAGCAAAAGCTTCATAACAATCTCGTACAATTACACAGTTGAAGGCAGCATTAGAGTTTACCAGTGATGGGAACTGTTCAAATAAACATTAATAAGAAACCGAATCAGTACTGATTGTGGAAAATAAATTTCAAAACAAACTGAACAAGACCCCAGAGAAATGGCTCTTGAACTTCTGGTACCCTAAAGTGCATTTGAAAAACTGAAAGCTTAAAGCTTCTAATGTGCAAAATTTCTCAAGATTATAAAGAAAATGATTCCAAATTCACGGCCCCAATAGTTCAAAGGTGAAAAAGCGTCTCGATTATAAGACAAGTTTCTCAAAAGAGGCAGAGTAAATAATTTCAGAAAAGGATAGAACCATTATAACCTCATCTATGTCATTAAGTCTAACAATATTTGTTATCAAGTACCAAATACTGGAAGGTGGCTCAATCAGGCAAAAATAGGACAAGCAAAAAACCACAAACAAAGTGCATGAGATATCTTTCAATCAGTGCAAATGTAGAAATGATTCGTCTTAAAGTGATAATTAGATCTCATAAAAATATTGTAATTTGTAATGCTCTAATGGTGAAAGCAAACAGCATTTATGATTCATTCACCAGCTATAATTACTGATTCCGCAGCATAAACAGGAACCATTAAAATGAGCCCAATCAAGAACTTCTGCTCCTGAAATGAAACGAATTAATGCCTGCTTAGACAAAAATAAAGTGAAATATAACTAGACCAATCATACACACATATTAGCTGAAAATAGTATGACAAAAAGGATTAATTAACAAATTAGCACAAATCTCCAAATAAAAAGCGGAGACGAACCTCCGGTTGATTGTAGGCTTCCAAATGCTCAAAGAGTAGGTACATAGACACAATGAGGACCACCACAACAAATATGGCTGCACTGCTAACCGTAAACCTGTAAACAGGTGAGGTCTCCAAATTCGTATTGGCAGACAAAAATCTTCCTGACCTGCCCGTCGATTCGACTAAATTGGCAAGATATAGTAATGATATTAATACGTGCTGCCGTCCCATTGTAGCTCATAAAAGCTTCTCAATACATCAATGAGTATACTTTTCGATCAATAAAGAATCTAAACTCCTGCTAGCTAGCTAAGGCTACCAAAAAAGACACTTATCCCCTCAAAAAACTGAGGCAACTCTGAAAAACCAGCCCAATCAAACTCAAGGGGATTGCCTAAATCACCTCCCATTAACAAGAATCACCCGATCCCACGTACAGGAAATGACTTTCCTACACATTGAAAGTGAAATGCACCATCAGAAGGTGAGTTCTTTTAACATTTTAGCCGAAAACAACAGTCATTGGATCACAACGTGCACTACAAATGGCACACACACACACACACCCCAGCTGGTGCTCAAAAAATTATACATACCATCTTCACCAAAATAACCACAGTATTCATATAACCATATCATAGCTTAGCACACATTGCAAGATAATGCACTTTACTTGTAAAAACAAGGGTCAATTACAGAAATCGGTAAATTGATCAAAAGGCCTTACATGAATGATCGTACAATATTAACGCAATGCAAATAAATAAATAAATAAAATTAAAAAAAAAAATCTTTTTTAGGTCAGAAATTAAACCTTCAATGCAGTTGAAATTTTTGCAAAAAAACTGATTAAAAATCCCCCAAAAATGAATAAAGAAACGAATTGGTCCCCGTACTACAAAGAAGAATTGCTCTACATTCGTGAAATTGTGTGCGCTTATATATATATATATATATATATGCAACATTCTTGACTTTGGGTTTGGAGGGAGGGGGGGAAGAGAGAGAGAGAGAGAGAGAAATCGCACAAGTCCCCCAACCCGAAGTTGTGCTGCATTATTTTTTCTATCAAAATCACACAAGAAATCACTTTAAAGTGATTCAATGAGATTTCTTGAATTAGATCAACAAGAATCAACCCATCTCCACCAAAATACTGATCTTCAGCCTAATAAAGCATAATCTACTACTAAGTAGTATATCGCTGAAACCAGGTATGGTTCTAAATAACATCTATATCACAAAATCAATCAAGAATATCAAGTTGAAAGAGCATAATGAAAACTTGGACTCTGCATATGTATTGATTTCTGAATCGGCTCTACACACACACTGCACGCGCACACATAGAGGAAAACACTTTTCATGTTATCCACCAAACAGTATAGCATGAGTATTCGAAAGTAACGCAACGATTACTATTGCATGAAATCATTAAGCTTGTCAACCAAAGTTGAACAGCTTATTGTTGTTGGGAGATACACATACAACTGGAAACAGATCAACAGGGAGGCCATTTTCATGGTAAGAAACATATTAAACTGCCACTAATTTATTTTTATTTTATTTAATTATTTTTTTTCTGGGTGATTGAGGAGTTATGCGAACGCATGTTTTGAGAAAAACATGTCATCGTAGAGGATCAATAAAAACAATTCGGTTTTCTTTCAAACTTGCAGGGGGAAAAAATAAAAAAATGCAAGCGAGCAGTGTATGTAAAACTACCTCTTCTGCACTTCTTGAATCTTCATTGACTTCATCCTGCATCTGAATCTGTGTCTGCATCTGCATCTGCATCTGCATTTATGCTTTTGAAAATAGAGCATCATATCTCACCAAATACAAATGAAGACAGCATGTATGAAGGCCTGAAAATATAATCTTGGTAAGCCCAGATCATAAGATGTCGATTTCAGAAATAGATCATCATATCTTACCAAATACAATTTCCTTAGCTCTGGTAAAGGTTGAAATAATTATAACTCAAAAATGTCAATCTTAGATGAGCAGTTCGAGAAAATTTTCTTCCTCTGCTTCAGAATTTTCGCCATCTACATAATCAACGTCTTTCATTTGTTTACTCAATCCCACCAATAAATCATAAATTTCATTTGTCAGGCTGTTAAAAGTGTCCTCAACCAAGAAAGGAGAAAATCCATCACCCATATCAACCCAAGCACATCCAGGATCCTTCCTCACACCCAAGTCCCTCATATACGTTCTTACTTGCGCCAATTTGCTCCAGCAACCGGCAGCAGCATACATGTTTGCAATCAGAACATAATAACCCGAATGTTGAGGCTTCATTTCTAGTAGTTTCTCGGCTGCCCATTCCCCTATATCTGTGTTTCCATGTATACGGCATGCTCCAAGAAGTGTGGCCCACATTTCGGATGTAGGCCTATAAGGCATCCTTAAGATAATTTCTTTGGCTTTGTTCAATAAGCCGGCCCTCCCAAAGAGATCAACCATGCAAGCAAAATGCTCCAAATGAGGAGTTACACCGTAAATGCTTTGCATCTTCTCGAAAAGCAACTGACCTTGAGCTACAAGGCCCGAATGACTACAAGCTGACAAAATAGCAATCATTGCTACATGATCCGGTTTTATTTGGGATCTTATCATTTCTTCAAATAGTTCAACAGCAATTTTACCGTATCCCTGCACGCCATATCCAGCTATTATAGAAGTGTAAGTCACTGTATCTCTCCTCTCCTGTAAATCAAACACTGTTCTAGCCACTGAAACTTTACCAGATCTTGCATACACATCAATAAGAGCATTCCAAAGTAGCAGATAATCCTTAAATCCTTCATGCCTAGCAATATAGCAGTGTAACTCTCTCCCATGTTGCAGGTTTGCAACACGAGCACAAAGAGGTAGAATGCTAGCGAGTGTCACGTAATTTAGTTCCATCCCATTAAGCAACAGCTCTCTGAAGAGAAATGTGGCTTCTTCAGATCGATCCCATTGCGCAAAACCAGATATCATTGAGTTCCACGTAATTATGTTTTTAGCTTCGACTGATCTGAACACGATATAAGCATGCTTCAGATCTCCACACCGAGAATACAAGGTAATCAATGCATTCTTCACATTATCATAGTCAATAGATGAATTTCGAATTGCCAACCCATGAATTTCTTTCCCAAGTTTCAATGCACAAATATGAGAGCATGCACCTAAGCCAATGATCATTGCTACAGGATCTAGATGATTAATACGCATTCTCATCTGAGAGATCATTTCGAGAGCCCCTCTGAAGTTGCCAGTCCTCAAGCAACCTCCAGCAACAGTATTCCAAGTTATAATGTTTAATTCCACACCGGCCGCCTGCATGCTTTCGAAAAGCTCAAAAGCCTCATTCCATTTACCCCTAGAGGCATATCCCGATATTATTGAGTTCCATGAAACTTCATCCTTAACGGGCATTTCGTCGAATATACTTCGGGCAGTTTCCAGATCTCCACACTTCCCATACATAGAAACTAATGCATTTTGCACAAACAAGTTTGACCTCGAAGAGCCAGCATTAATAGACTTATGAACCTCCCTCCCAAAATCAAGATTTGACTGCTCAGCACAAGCCTTGAGAACAGACGGATAGGTGAAATCATCACCTCGTATTCCCTTATAGCACATCTCTTTATAAGCAAAGATTGCCTCATCGAAACGTCCTTTACTTGCATATGATGAAATAAGGATATTCCAGGCCAAAGGATGACATATGTTTGACTTTGCAGCTATGAAATGAGCATTGCCAAGAAAACCAAAAGCTGTATAATAAGAAACTAATTTTGGGACCAACGCGTGGCTTTTGTGATGACCCCAAGTAATAATTTGGGCATGAATCTGTTTGCCTTCTGAAAGCAACTTAAGATTGGTACAAGACAACAACAGAGAAGATAACGAGCCTACAACAAAATCACAAGAACCAGATGCTAAGGCATGGCCTCGAATAATAGAAAATGTCCTAAAGGCCTTGGATAAATGACCTTGGGTGGCAAAATCTTTCAAGGTTATGAGAAGAGAATCCACCATATACTTATCAGTTTCGTCATTAAGTCCTGTAATAGTTGCAGCTGCAGAATAAGGTTGTCGTGGCTTGCTTTTCTTTTGAGCGTCCAACGGTTGTTTGATGCTTTTTCTCCATTTCACGGGAATACATTTTTCAATCTGATTAAAGGGAATGCCTTTTGGCAGCCTATGGAATGGAGAAGGCATGCAATGTTGACCATACAACAGTTAAACATTTTGACACAGCAACTACATAATACCATCTGCATGACTGCACCAGCATACGCCACACGCCAAAGTGCCAACAATAATTAGCACCTGAAGAAGCACACAAGATAGACAAAAATTACAAAAAAAAAGAATAATAATAATAATAATAATAAGCATTTCAATGAGATAATCTAATAACAGAATCGAAAAACTCCATGTGCTATCAATCTTGTTTGTTCCAACATCTTATCAGAAAATATTTTCCTTTTTGCTTTTCTTCACCATTTTAAAGGCTGCAAGGTTTAAATTTGAAATTCAATTCTCATTGGAACATATCAATCAATGATTCATTCAACTATCTCAAGGCAAATTCATCCAACTAAAGCATTTTTGTACTTTTTTCAACCCATCAACAACAATTTTTGACAATTTGGGTTAACGGGCCCAAATTTTATCACCTTCAGATTAAAGTGAACACACAAAGTCGACAGATGAAATCAATATCAACATACCAACTTATCTAATTTTCAAGACTTCCAATTGCAAAAAAACTCAAAACGCAATCCATAGATTAAGTAGAAAAGATAGTACACACACATACCTTAGTGTGAGCACACAAGCGCGGTGGTGGGGTGTGTGCGCGTGTGGGGAGGGGGGGCGGGGGCGGGGGCGGGGGTCATTGAGGTACTGGAGAGGAGAAAAATGGGGTTTTGCAGGGTTTAAGCCAAGAGTTCTCGGTATTTATTTATGAATAGTGAACAATTCATAAACCCTTGATTTAATTTTAATATTTTAGACCAAACCCGAGACCCGACCCGTGAGTGTTTTTGAGACCCGGGATCCGTCCCAGATCCAACGGGTCCCAAACCCGCCCCGAACCCGTGATGGACCCGAACCCGCCGGATTGAACCCGCCAAATTTCTAAACCCGCCCCAACCGTTTCATTTTTGATAGCACAATCAACCATTTGATAGCCCAAAATCAAATCAAGACTCAAAAAAAGAGGAAAGCGAATCCAAGTTGTGGAAAAGAGTAGCATTCTTCAGTAAATTCCTCTAGACATGAAACATTATCAGTATAATAAAGCTACATAATTCAAAGAAAGCAAATTCAATAACAGATCAAGGTTAATGTTACTTCATAATTGGCGGCTATAGGGGCGCGGGCGCGGCTGCTACTGGGCCGACGATGAGCGGCTGCTGCTGGGCGCGACAGGGGCGGTTGCTGCTGGGTGCGACGGGGACGGCGGCTGCGGGGCGGACGGTGCTGGGCGCGACGGGGGCGGCTGCTGCTGGGCGCGACGGGGGCGGCTGCTGCTGGGCGCAACGGGTGCAGCTGCTGTTGGGAGCGACGGGCGCGGCTGCTGCTGGGCTGGGCGCGGCGGAGCTGGGAGCTGCGGGCCTGGGCGCGCTGCAGGGGCTGGAGTCTGGGCGCGGCGGAGCAGTGGCAGTGAACGGCGGCCGGCGGAGAGAGTGGGCAAGAGAGACGCTAGACGAGAGACGAGAGTGAGATTTTGAGGGGCATGGATGAAAACTGACCTAGATCTAAATTCTAGATCTGAAACTTTTTGAATTTTTAGGATTTTTTTAATTTTAATTGTATTTATTTATATAATTATATTATACATATTAAAATATATATATAATGTATATGGGTCGGGTTTAAGTGAACCCGAGACCTGACCCAAACCCACGCGGTCTAAAAATATAGACCCGAAATTCGTCCCAGACCCGATTATTCGGGTCCAAACCAGCCCCGATCGGGTCGGGTCCGGGTCGGGGCCCGTGAAACTCGACCCACTGCCATCCCTAGTCGGGCCAAGTTGTCTGCAATTTCTTGGGTTGAGGGGCTTGAGGCCTTGACTGGATATCTTAGTAAAAATAGTAATTACCGTATTCACTTATTTTTCCTTGGAAAATAGTAGTAAAACTTTTATTATTATTATTATTATTATTATTATTATTATTATTATTATTATTATCGTAGTAAAAGCTGGAGATATACATTAAAATTATTATGTCAACTCTTACAGTTCCAATATAACAAGAATTTAGTAATATAACAAATTTTTAAGATTCTAAATCTTCATAGACAATTATATAAATTCAGAAATTTTCAGCAAATATTTGTAAAGTTATATAGGCAAAATTATTCTTGTTATTTTGTAAAAAGCACCATGTAATCCATCGTTTTTTTTGTCAATTTGTATCAAAATCATTTTTACAATTCTACTACCTCTCGATCAGAGGTGTAAAATTAACTGAAGCTTGATTTTTTTGAGCTTGAGCTTGAACTTTTTCTTGAGTCAAGCTTGAGCCTGAAAAAAATGTTGAAAAGCTCGAGAGTTGGCTTATGAATTTTTATAAGTATCAAATTATATATAGTATAAATAAAGGTGTCCAAACTATCTGCTATAATAATTCAATTTTATAACATATACATATTAAATATTAAAATTTATATTAACCCACAATTTATAACAGTTTGTAGTAGAGTTGAGTTCGAGCTCGAACAGGTTTGATTGTAAATGAACCGAGTTTGAGCTCAAAATTTTTATGATGAGCTTGAACTTGAATAGAAATTTACAAATTCGATAAGTTTGTGCTTGAACTCAAATTTTCTAAACGAGCATGAATTTAAGCTTAAAAATTTTTAAAAGCTTGATACATTTACTACACCTTGGCTCTCGATCTCTACCATGACCTTCACCACACACGACGCCACCATTATAAACTATTTTGAGGCACTCTCAAATGAAAAATTATAAATTCTTTCACCATTCTTATGATCTAGCATGATGTTCGCTTCAAAATTTACTTGACTTCGACAATGACTTATATTTGTGTCTCTGACTTGTACTAGTTCGGGTTAATGGAAAAAATTAATTAAGATTCATGTCAATTACCATAACAAGATTAAACGTTATAATTTATAAATAAACAATTTTCTATTGACAAAATACTTATTCCTTGGAATAAGTACAATTGTTATGTATTTCTACGCATCGATTACATTAATCATTATAAAACAAATTAAACTTCAAGGCAAGTTTTTTCCATCAATTTTTTCTTTTTTTTAGATTCTTGCTTTATATGTCTCTCCATAATTTTTTCAATTATTATATATATTTAAACAAAGGCAAAATATTAAATACAGATTAAATGAACGTTTTCAGTAGGGGCAAAGTCAAGAATTTTTATTTAGGGACGATATAAATTCTAATTTAATATGAATTTTAGAGGGAAATTAGGGATAGAACCAAAAAACAAAATTGTTTGAGGGAACGGGATCAAAATTTTATAAAATGTTACGAGAAAAAAAAATCATAAAACCTACTCATGACAATCAAAATTTTGGAACTTTTCAAAACTTTTCAAATTTTGATAGAAAAATTCATGATGACATGTGTCCCTCCACGTGTCCCATGATGAAACCCGCTAGCTAATGTATAAGCTTTCTCCTCAAGTAATTGATGAGGTCTTGAAGGCCTACTCGATTGTAGTCCCCCTGGTCCTGACACAATTTGGCACAAATTGACCTGAACTCTATACTAAAGTAACCCAATCGCTCTACCTCGTATGGGACGCGCCATTGCTCCAAGCAGGGTACATTTGATAATGATACTTGAGATAAGGTGCCCCTTCATCCTTAAAATCAAGTGTTCATACAAGCTGCACTTATAAATAGCTAAACATTTACAATTCATGGGGCATGACATTGCGTATCTACTCTTTAGATGTTTAAATATTATTTCTGAATATTCTACTTGATCATATTTTTACTTAAGCATTAAAAAGTTTTCGCCGAAAACACTTCCAATTAGACTCCTATTTGCTCACTATGTTAATATATTGAGGACTCAATCTAGCATTACTTTTAATCCAAATCATCCTTGTTCGAGGACGTGCACCTAATACCAACCATCGACCTCATCAGACTAAAAATACAACTCGTTTAAGAGATCTTAACCATTACTATGCTTGCACATTTGGATAGAAATGCCAGGTAAAAATACACAAAATACACAACATTCAATTAAAAAATAAATAAACTTTTTACTTTTATTTGAAATCAAATTGTAGTTTATGTTCCCTATACTCTTTTTTTTTTTGGCTCTTCTTCCTTTCATTCCTATTAGTCGTTACCTATTATTGTATCTACAGACGTGTAAAGTGATAGAACGTGGATCGTGGGTGGTAGAGACTTGTTAAACTAAGGGATATCATAAAATTAATTGATCAATAGCTTATCAAATATATATATATTTTTAATTCTCTCTTAAAGTTGAAGGTTTTAGCTGTGTTGTTCCTTATTATGTACAATTGGATTTTTTCTTTCTTTCAAGACATCTTGTAAGGTTGTGTTATTGACAAGGTAACTGTTTCAATTCTATAAATTTGAATAAAAGTTGCAAATTTAGTTATACAAATCAGACGAATGTGGCATAATTTGATCGGCACGTGTTAATTTCCCTCTAAAATTGAGAAATTCCCAGATAGAGATATTCATGTGCCCAGTACATGGCATTTTCTATTAATGCTAGTATATGAATATACCAAAATTACAAACCACATGTAGTATTTTATTCATAGATAATCAATATATCTATTGTCAAAAAATTAATAAAATTACATGGATTCATGAATTGATTGTTGTAGATCATAATATTCGTACGATTCACAATACTTTTTGCTTCGTTGCCTGGCGAGCTAACCCTCGCCCTCGATTTCTCTTTTCAATTTTCTAAATGCACTTCAAAAAAGGACTTATAAACACTTAATTCCTAAAATAAGATGCTAAAAGCTTATAAACACGATTCAAAAAAAAGTAGTTGCCGACTTATTTTTAACAAGCTCATTTAATTTCACCCATATTAATTATAAATCTGCATTAATAACATTTTGTGAGCTTCGCAATTTTATTTAGAGACAATTACATCCACCTTTCCTGAATTTAAATGCAATGACATATAATTCCTTCTCATTTTGGAAATTAGCAAACCCCCGCCCCTAATATTTGTCTTTGTTTAACAAAAAATTATAGTCTGGCATGATCACCCCAGCTACCAAGAGATGTGATTCATCAAGCCTGACAAAATTCTTCAATTAATTTTGTAATTTCACCAACTTTCGTTAAGTAATTTCATTTTGTACCACAAGAAATACTACCGAGTATCACGATGTTATTCGACCCCACAACAACTTTTTTTTAATATAAAAAAAAATGAATTCACGTATAGACTCTATATCTTAAACTACCAAGAGATGTGATTCATCAAACCTGACACTACCCTTCAACCAATTTTGTGATTTTATCAATTTTCGTTAAGTAATTTCATGTTGTACCACAAGAACCATTACTGAGCATCATCATACAATTTGACACCGCCACAGCTTTTTTTAATATAAGAAAAATGAATTCACGTATAGATTCTATATCTTAAACTTGTCAAAAATCATGCAAATTTTGCCTCAAAACGCTATAAAAAACACAAAAAAATACAACTTGCAATTATATTTCGCATTGATAAATGATGAATCTTGTAAAATTTACACATAACTTAAGCGGTATTTGTAATTTTTGAGATAAGAGGAAGTTACCCTTAATTTCACCTAACTCAAGGGAGACGGGTGTAATTGTCCCTTTTATTTATTCTTACATTTTAAAAACTTACTCTTAAAACTAAACACAATGTTTTATAAATATGTGGAACATTTTATGAAATGTAAGAGCACCATCTTATGCATACAAACACTCTAAAAATTTCCTTTAAGAAAAATATATCTTACAAACTTTTAGAACATTTTATAAAAAGAAGCATTTAGAAGATGTCTCAAACATGCCACAATCATGAGTTGGTAATTGTACATGCATGGTCAAATAGTTCATTCATTTTGCAGAGAGCACAAAAACATTCAATCATATTGAAAGGTTAGTTCAGCTCTGAACTACTTTCGTTTTTGTTTTTGTTTTTTTTTTAAATGCAATTTCCTTAAAGCTGAAATCATTTCGAATTCGCTTTTTGCTGCATTAAATACTGTTATATTAATCAAATCACAAAAATGTGCATCTCATTGCTTGCGAATATATGCGTTTTGTATGCCAATTAGCATGCTCGTTCCTGCAATTAAGGTTAAAAAATGCATTATTTGCTTACTTTGCTTTTATTTTCTTAATTCTTATCTTTGATAGATATTTTATATTGATTTTTTGTATTTCTTCTTGTTGTTGTTCTCCTGTTCTTCCCCCCCCCCCCCCCCCCCACACACAACACCTTTTTTTTTTTTGTGAATGTACTTTTTGAAATTGAGTTAACTGGTTGATTCAATTCCATTTGTTGTTAAGAGTTGTGCTCTATTTGTGGAATATTTTGTCAATCGAAATATGCAATGTTTGTTATTTAGACTTTCTTCTTTGATTTTTTATTCTTTCAGGACCATATAAAGTTACTCTCAATTAATCAACTTGACGTTTCAGAAGAGGTAAATTTTATATATACGACTGCCGAATAATTTTGTATAACTTATTTGCCTTCATATATATATATATTTTTTCATATAATGATGCTTTTGTTCTCATATATTTTAATTGCAAATATTAATTGGTTATAATGTGTGCTATTTATCTTGTTCTTCGAATGGCAAACCAACGGTTTGCTACAAAGGATGATGAGGATGATCACGCGGATGATGATGATTGACTAGAGGGTGTGTGGTTTGTTTTGGGAAAACTATTTGAGGAGACTTTTGAATTTAGGTTCTAAACAGTATTTTGAGGGTTGATCCCCGTCAACTTATATTTACTTTTGTTGTCTATGTTTATGTGTTTTGTTTAAGGAAAAAAAAAAACTATTTATGAAAACTTCAAATTTATACTTTAATCGGTGTTTTATCATATCATACGTCTGGTAAAAATGTATCATCACTACAAGAAAATAGGCGAAAACCTACGAAATCTTCCTACGAAAAACCTACGAAATTTACGTTTTCCAACGGAATACCGATGGAAAACCTACGGACTGGATTCCCTCAGAAAAAGTGTCGTCGGTAAGAGTTTACCGACGGATACCCTACGAAAAACCAAAGGAAATGTCGAACTGATTTACTGACGGATTACCTACGAAAAACCCACGGATATGTCGAACTCATTTTATCAAACATCTATGATCTATTGACTCATTCTTGCATTTTATCAAAAATTCCAATGTGTTTCCTATATCAAATTATTTCTCGCTAAGAGACAGAGACAGAGAGTGAGATGATCCTGTGAGTATGTGTGTGTGTGAGAGAGCGGTATCTCAGAGAGAATCTCAAGTTTCTTCGGTCACTGTGTGTGTGTGTTTTAGAGAGAGAGAGAGAGAGAGAGAGAGGTACCTGATAGTGTGTGAGAGCAACAGTGGTTACCTGAAAAGGAGAGAGAGATCCGGTGAGGCATTTAATCAAACATGTATGATCCATTGCCTCATTCTTGCATTTTATCAAAACGTCCAATGTGTTTCCTATATCTCAAATTATTTCTCATTGAGAGGCAGAGACAGAGAGAGAGATGATCTTGTGAATGTGTGTGTGTGAGAGCGGTATCTCAGAAAGGATCACTGTGTGTGTCTCTGTGTGTGTTTGAGAGAGAGAGAGAGATCGTTACCTGAGAGTGTGTGAGCAATAGTGGTGCCTGAGAGAGAGAGAGAGAGACAGATGGTGAGAGACTCAGAGAGAGAGAGAGAGAGAGTGTGTGTGATAGAGATAGGGAGGGAGGGAGGGAGAGATACCTGAGAGAGATGGTGATGGACTGTGTGTGTGTAAGAGAGAGAGAGAGAGAGAGAGAGCGTGTTACCTGAGTGAGGGAGACGGTAAGAGACTGGGAGAACAATGTGGGGGAATGAAGAGCGAGAACAATGTGTGAAATGGGCTCTGCAGTGGAAGAAATAAAAACAAATTAAAAAATATGGGTTGTGAAATGTGCTTCGTCCAAGGTCTGGCCTTTTTTATTTAGGGTAAAATGCACAGTACTTCCCTGTGGTTTGTCAAACTAGTACGCTCAACCCTGTGGTTTTCTAATTGTCAAAACAGACCTTGTGGTTATAAAAATCAAGTTTAACAGACCTTCCTGGCGTGCGGTGTTATACACGCGCGTTTAATGCGAAAATTGTTCATTTTTCAGGTATAAAATGACATTTTTACCCTTAGATTTCTACATTATTACAATATATACATATACAATATATACAATATATACATATATACATATTTATACATAAACTTATTTTACTCATATCTCTCTCGTTTCTTGGCCAAATCGAGCGTGTGAGTAGTGTAAATTGATCAGCTCGACGAGGGGAACGCAACGGTGGTGGTTTTATGGTGTTTCAGCCATCGGAGAAATGGCAGCAGCGGCAGCAAGCGTGCGACGGCGATGGGTTGCCGGAATCCGGCAACTTTTCCGGCGATGTTCAACTGGGTTTGGAGCGGTTCGACGTGGGGAACACAATGGTAGCCTCAATTTTGGGATTCGGTGGTTGGTGGAGGAGTAATTGGTCGATAAACGTGAAAAGAGTGAGTTAGGGTTTTTATATGTTTTTGTCTAATTAAATCCAATCGAATTGGATTTTGTCGATCCCAATTGAGGGCTTTCGACGGGCTTGGTGAGACGAACGATTTGATGTATAGTATGACCATCCCGGAGATGGCGGTCCGGCGGCGGTACGACGGTACTGTGGCAGTGGGTGGTGGGCAATTTGGTCATTTCAATTTTAAAATTGACAAAATATGACTTAGGGGGTGGTGGGCAAATTTTTATAACCACAGGGTCTGTTTTGACAATTAGAAAACCACAAGGTTGAGCGTACTAGTTTGACAAACCACAGGGGAGTACTGTGCATTTTACCCTTTTATTTATTTGCATACAACTAGAATCTATAGGAATTTTGTCCATTGGTATCAAGCTCAGATCCTCTAAAAATTCAACACAGTAAAAAATTTGACCCAATAACTACTCTAGAAAGCAGAAGTTTAATAATTAAGTGACCGATGAAAAAATCTAATATATTAAAAATAAACTTAAGTAGAATAGAAAATATTTGAATATGTGTGAATGTACACATACACATTATATTGTTACAAAATTACCTTGAAAATAAAGAACGTTAATATTTACTAACTGATGGAATATGCTCGATAAGTGTGTTAAATAATAAAAAATATAATTTAATTATATTTAAATTATGAATATAACATACAAATATCTATTAGATTTTAAACATTATTATATATTTTGTATGTATTTTATTAAATTCTTCATAAAAGAATAGCTTAAATAATGATGGAATTACCTTCATTGTGGCTATGGTTAAAACAGTCTACCATATAACCCTTCAATATTGGAAATCTGTGAGTTACTAGCAACAATAAACCTACCCAATTGTACCGTCCGCGACAATAAAGCTATAAGCTATGAGTCGGATGATTCGAAAACTGATCTGACCCGGTCGGGTTAAACTTTATTGGCTAGTTATGCTTATTTTTTTTTAAATAATTTTGGGTCTGGTACCAGACCACTTGTTTCTTTTTCTGGGTCAGGTTTCGGGTACATTATAAAAAACTCATTTTGTTTTGGGTACCCGAACCTGGATAAAAATGCTCAAAATTTGTACCCGATTTCTAATCCCTAATTATGAATCTCTAGCCTGTCCCCGACACCCAAATTTTGTTGCACAATTTTTACACCGAAAATCAGAACACGTCACTTCTGAAATCTAAAGAAGGTCTCAAATATGAGAGATTCCAAACCAAGATAAGTTTCTCATACAAATCATACTTACGGTGGCACTTAAAGTTATAAAAGCCACTTGGGACTGTTAGATGATCATAGTTCTCCTACAAGATTTGTGATTTGAAAGTTGTTTCCTTTTTTAAAAGGAATGAGTCCATAGGTGATATACTGATATTCTAAAATTCAATGCCCTATTCCAGCAAGTAACATCAAGTGGATGTGAACATATATTCCGTTAATTTAAAGAATTTAGGTGTAGGTTTTTTATTACTTTTTTGTGGACTGTTTTCTTGAAAATATGAAATTGGATGCCTTTCTTCTACTAGCAGACAAAAGATTATGTCTCCAAATTTCATTATCCCTCTTTTTGTTGAAAAAAGAGTTTCACGTGTTGATACAAGGAAAAAAAAGTACCCCTAAATGTGGAGCGTGTTGTAAATATTACATATTTGATATTCTAGCAATAGCAAAAGGTTTAAAAAAAAGACAGCCATGATAGTATTGGAGAGTACGGTCTCAACATTTTTCATATGCAATCCTTCGTGTATAGACGTTGTGGTGGTCGGATTCTATAATGAAATAAATCCGGTACTATGCCCTATAGTTTTCAATTTCCAATTGAATATTATAAAATATAACGATTTCTACAGCAATAAAGAATATTATATAGTTTGCAAATTGCAAGGACCTAGTTAGAATGTATTGAGTGGGAGCATTTATGTAGTACAATAGTAGCATATTATATATATAATTTGATAAAAAAAATAGCAGGATGAAAACAAAACATAAATGTCCATATTCTCATAGGGAGAGAGGGAGAGAAATTTGGTTTTGGGTTCAATTTGGATAGCAAGTTTGGTACCCAACTCGATTAACTAGATCCCGAAAAATACCTGACTTGTGCCCACCCCTAGAGACAATTATACCATGAGCGACAATGAGGAAAAACAAAAAAAATTCTTTATACCAAAATATACGTATCTGCTAAACTACATTGAGTCTTTAGTCAAAAAAGAGGTGGTGGCACAATCCATGCTCCAAAGTTTAACTCTGTAAGGTCGTAACACGCGCCATTAGAATAATTCCCATGAAATGATTGGTACTTTTCAGTATTTAATGAGTAAAATATGCCACTATTATCGTAAAGTTTAGCAAAATAAATGTTGTTTGCCATATTTTTATGTGGAGTTGTAATTGCGAATGATGCTGCCGGACTTACGAACAACATGTTATAGCCCAAATCTTTTACTGGATTCCATTTCATATCTGGTTCAGAGAGCTTATACACATCGACTCTTTTTTGATCACCGGTTACAAAAACACCTAAAAGTGCTTCTTCTCCATCAAGTTTGATCAGAAAAAGTTGTCGAAGTTCACTCTGTAAATGGGCAGGCGAGAGGCAGTCGGTGTAGATAGTCCAATTGTTATGTATTTCTTTAATACTAAAGGTTCCAATATTCCCTCTCGCATCCAGAAAATATAACACTCCATGACGCAAAATTGGGGTGCAAGGAGATGATAAAAATGGAGTCATGCAATGATATTCATAATGTTTCCATTCGTTTTCTCCCCATTTGAGCACAACTATATCCACTCTTGGGACCCCCCATTAGAATTGTGACATGAAGCCAACTATATTGCAATCTGATGAAGTTGGTGGGTGATAAAAACAGAATGTTTCATAGCCATAGTCTTCTTTTTTGGGCAGAGAGACTTCAAAACTCTGATTTTTGAAGGGATTAAAAAGGAACAAATCGTCTTGGTCATGAGACATTAACAACCATCCATATTTTGAGCATAGAATTTCTACGAATCGTAAATCTGTTGTACTGGAAAATTTTCCATTCTTCAATACTCCTTTGATAAAACATCGGTCATGGAGATTGGTCATGTGCTGTAACTGAAGCAGCTCTATTCCAGGATTTACATACGTACCAAGCTAAATGTTTGTCTATCTTTCCCAAACAGATTTTTTAGTACTGAACTTAAAAGATCATTTGGAAGATCAGCCCAATTACACATCATAACTGCATATTTTAAAGAGATAAAAGAATAAGTTTGAGTGATATTCACTAGAAATACACATTAAATGGACCGTTAGAGAAAAAGAAATTAAAAATCAATTAAATCTTGCACATATATTAACTTTTCTTGACATGGATCTATAATATCACACCCCTCTTCTTTCTTGTCTATTTTTGTGAGGAATATACCAAAACCCACAAGGGTATTTGTTTTTTGATGCTTTTGTTTCTATACGGTACAGTCTTGTCGGCAAATAATGATTTCAGAATTGAGCCTAATTCCATATATTATACTCTTCCAGATAGCATGAATATCTATGTCTATGACCTTGATAATAGAAGCCAAACAACGCTGCCATGTCCTGTCGCTAACTGCATTCAATCAGTCAGCTATTGGGTGGAACACCAAGTTTTTGAAACATTTAGTTATTAGTAGTAGCTAGGGTGCATCGTGTGTTGTACGTGGTCACCCTATTATTTTAGGAAAATTTTTACCCGCACCGGATTCGGCCACACCATGACTAATTAGGTGGTGAGTGTTTTACACTTGTTATGTGATTGGTGTACAGTTTAGGGAGAGTGATCAATCATATGACAAGTGCATTAACACTTGCTATATGATTGGTGGGGTGCGGCCAAGTCGGGTCTGACAAGAATTTTTCATTATTTTAATAATGTTTAATAATTTTAGAAAGTTATGTTCGTTTTATCCATCTTTTATCCAGTTTTACTAAAACAACACTGACATATATTTTGTAATACATGCGTGTATATTCTTTATAAGGCTATATATACTCGATGTGTGCCTGCATCATCAACATATCTCTGAGAGAGGCCTTCCATAGCCCAGCTGCATGATTGGGCTCATCCATGTGAGTGTTTTACGACATATTTGGTCATCTTAGAGAAATATTTTGGCCAAATTGTATTAATTTGAAAA
Source organism: Petrea volubilis (assembly GCA_026212405.1). Lineage (NCBI taxonomy): Eukaryota > Viridiplantae > Streptophyta > Magnoliopsida > Lamiales > Verbenaceae > Petrea > Petrea volubilis. Next base: position 2,060,738 of record CM047874.1, on the reverse strand, counting down.
TGAGAATAAGCTTACGGAAATTAAAAATCATTGGAAAAATTAACACACGGACCAAAAAATACAATTGTGCACTGAGTTTGGCATTAATTTGATAAGTTCGGTATCAAAGTTACTAATTTCATTAAAATTTGAGACTAAAAAGTGCAATTTTTCTTCGATCATATGAGCAGCATGTGATGTGATGGACTAATGACTCATTATGTCACTTCTGTTGCAAAATTAGCGAAAGTTTTGGTTTTGTCACAGTTAGCTATTGAATCGGAACCAAATTTAGCTATTTTAGAAGACATGGATTTGAGATTACAAATGGGTATATATGATACCTGTATGTTATAAGAGGCTACTGCGATATTGTACAATGAAGTGAAATCATAATCGAAATTTGACTCGATCGACAAGCGAAATTCCATGTTTCGTTGAACTGAAAAAGAAGGAACGAAAGGGATTCGTAACAAGGAAACATTGGAGTGTTCAATTTTATACTCAACTCACTTATTTTAGATAATAAATACAATTGAATTTAACTAATTATGTCTTTTAATTAGTTAAAAGTCTTAAATTTTAAATAGATTTCCCGCCCGGATTTGAACTAAGATCAAGCCTATTAGTAGAGGTAATATCTTACATGGAGGAAAGAGAGTGGAAGAATATAAATTAGAAGGGGGAAAATAGAAGACGATTCCCTTTTTTAGGATGTAGATGAAAATTGATGTGAATAAAAAAATAGAAGAAACCTAACTTCTCATGAAAATTCGGATAAATGGGTAATTTGGGATCTTTGCCCTACACTGTGCCATTCAATTATATTTGTGATTGGTTTGTGGTACAGTATGGGCCCGATTAAAAAATAGGGTAAGGCCTAGACTCAAAATAGTAAAGTTGGAGATGAAAGACGGTTTATGTGAAAATTGAAATGCTATACATGGATGATCATGAGAAATGGACACTCGTTAGCTGTCACCTTCCATATTTTGGAGAAACACATGCTTGACCTTTATGGAAATTTTTTTATCTGAATTTAATTGGATTGAACCTAACAGTTCATATGACAAGTATATTACGTTTACTAATATTCTCTCTAAATTATTTATTAATCACAGAATAAGTATAAAATATTCGTCGCTTGATTAACCCTAACTCAATCAAGCCGAATTTGAACTAAAATTTCTCGATCTTTTTGGCAATTTAGATTTTAGGTATTACTTAAATTATTATCTATACTATATATAAAGTGTGAGGGCCTTAACTGGTCAATGTAAATATTTTTGCAAAATTTACCATCCCAATTCGTGGTCCCTAAGGGGTCAATATACTATACATTTGACTCATGGATAGAATAACTAACATGAAGTTATCGCTCATTAGCTTCAAGTTACTCCCACTAAACTACCAATGACTGAATTTGAAATTTGCATTTATCTCTCTTCAATTGCTCGTACAATTGTTCTTTCTTTTCCTTTTTCTTTTCTCTTTTTTTTTTCTTTTTTGTTTGCAAAAAAATTCTTAGGTAAACCACTTCTACAATTTTGGTTGTCTGTGTGCTTTTGTGTAGGATTAAGTTATTTTGAGTTCACTACATGATTACCTAAAAAAGAAAATGGTGTCTATATACGTATGTATATATATTTTGTTTTGATAAATTTAACCACACTTTTTTGGTGTATTCTATGTTATTAGTTTATACTATTATATAATGGGAAATATTCTTATACTAATTACTTTTTTATTTTATCCTTTTTTTTTTTCAATTTATCTCTCTTCTTTCATTTTTCAAGTTATTTTCACATTCTCTCCTGTTTTTTTCCCTCCCCTCTCTCTCATCTTTCATTCCCCATACTTTTCAAATTTCAACATCATTTTTTAATTTTTTTGTAACTTTTTCTTTTTTTTTTCATATCAAGTTAACTTATTTTTACATATTACTAGTTTCATAAATCTAGTAAAATTTTTTAAAAATAATTTAATAGCACATATTCTATCAAATTTGTAGCATGTTGTTAAATTATATTATTTTTTAATTATACATGCGCATCAAGTTTGCCAATAGTGATAATACAGAATAAAATAATGCCCCTGTAGTATTTGATTGGTATATCTTGTTGAATAAGATTTGTGGTCTTTTATGCATTAGAGTTTTATGCACACACATAAAATGTGTCACTACGACTAGTTTTAATAAAAGGAGTAGTACTTTTTTATGATTTTATAATTCTTTTTTTTTTAAATCTTTCTGTAAAACTTAATTTGTCGATAATCAGCACTTTTGGAACTATACTCCTCAAGACATCGCATGGAAGATCATCAGTTTGCCACTTTGTCAATGGAATTAGGAATGTTGATGTTGATATGCTAAAAGAAACTGCATTAAATAATTAGTCATTGTTTTAATTTACTTTAATTAACAATATCATCACTTACTACACCATATAGAAAGACTAAACTTATTCCTCCCTTATCATGCTAGCACCAAGAAAGAAAAAGAAAAAGAAAAAAAAAAGACTACTTACATAAAAATAAATAAAAAAAATTCTAAAAGCGACCGCAAATTAAAGCAACCAAACAAATAAGAATTAGTTACGAAGCAAGAACATTATGGATAGTCCAATCAATTTATACTTTTTGATGTACACTTACAATAATTCATTTCATAAGAAGTATATTAGTAAATTTATAATGTTATATACTATGATAAAATAAAAAAATAATTGATTGAAAATAAAATTTATATGTTATGGAAAACAAAAAAAATAATTGAAAATTAAATTGAATTTTATTACTGAAAAAAGTAAATAAAAAATAAAGTAAACTAAATACTGAAAACAAAATAAGAGAGAAAATGGAGGAAAGAAAAGAAAGATAAATAATATATCGCATTGAAAAGTGGAGAGAGAAAAATGAGGAAAAATAGGAGAGAGGAAAGAAAAAAAATATGTCAGACCAAAATATCCAAGTAATTATTAAAGGCTGATTGTGTTTTATAAAAGTGTATAAATAGATAATTAAAACTATAGCTATCATACACAGTATATTATATGTTCATTTTTATCAAGCAAACAAGGGCTAGAATATATGTCCTATTTTGTGGTTGGAACAGGGGAGAAAACAAAACTAGAGTTCTCTTTTAACAACCAAAAAAAGACATAATAAGCTCAAGTTATTTACTTTTGTGAATTATAAAAATTTTGTAAGATGTCTGCTCATGGAACAGAAAATGTGGTACTTTTAATTTGAGTAATTGTGCCACATTATCTTTACAATATTGTGATGTGGGACGATTTTGGTGTGATCTTGAGTCCGACGAGACTAGGCTGGTCGAGCTTATCCGTGCGAGAAGTGAGTGTATTGGGAAAATCATGCAACAAAAATAGAGTAATGTGAGTTAGTTGATGCATGAGTCAGAGTCGATGAGAGAAAATCAATCTGGGATAATATAAGGCAGACGTTATGTATTAGATGTGCACTTACCTTACCTAATAAATGTGGGGTTTTTATAGTGGAAGACTTTAAATTAGAGGCCCTTGAGGTGATTACTTAAATTGATCTTTAGACTTAGTAGGCAATTATTAAGTGACATAAGTTTAAAGTTTTGACGTTGAACTTTTAGATTGACCAAATTGAATGAGGTATGGTGTTCATGTGGCTTTAGCATGACTGGTCTAGTGCCGCATTAAATGAGGACCATTAAAGAAAAATGGTAAAAAAAGGACCATAATTACGTATTCCAGTGTCGATTAGAGCCCATCACTTGTGCCCGCCTTGTTTTTTTTTTTTTTTTGGGCTTGGGCCGGGATTCTCAGTTGCATTCCTCGGTGCATCTTCCCACAGACCCTGACTTTGCGGTGCCCTAGCCCCAGAAGCTTCTGTCGCAGCCGCACTAACACTCGCCCCTACGCTTGAAACCGACTGCGAGGGGAGGCGCACCTCCCTCTCCACCGCCAAGTCCTCAAGCGTCAGGGTCAGAGTCATCGAGAATTCTTCTCTTGGGAGGCATGATGGCTAGGGTTTCTAGTTTTTTGTTTTGAAATTAGTCAAAAGGTTAGTAAGGAAGAAGGAGAGAGAGTCATCGGGGAACGTTTCGTGTGGCTTGGGTATGAAGACGATTGACAAACTTGAAGCCTCTAGAGGATGGCGTCTCAACTTTCTTGCTAAAGACCTAAGTTAAAGTGAAAGGAAAATCCCTATAATGAAATTTTTTGGCTATATATATAGGAAGATGAGAGAGAAAAAAGCGGCATGAGAAATGCCACCTGCCATAATTACAGAAAAGTAATTATGGCCATACATATTAATTATGGCGGGGGACACACCCCTACCATTATGACAAAACACCACCAGGGATTAAAGGGCAGGTGCATGCCACATCCCCTAGAGAAGCGTGTGAGTTGTGAGAATTCAAAAGGGCACAAATTTTTGTGAAAAGGCAATTCAAATTTGAAATCACAAAGGTGCCCAGCAATCTAAGCGACAAGAATAGCTCTTGAGGCTAACGTCATCATCAACTCAAGAGTGGAGGGACTAATGATGTGCCATGTACCATCTCTGCCAGACACATCAGCATTTGCTAGATGATTAAAAAACTCACAATTGTAAGACTCGATACCCTCGAAAAGACTTATTGTCTTCGAGAGTGCACCCACATGAAAAAAGGGGAGCCTCAGAGTGTTGATCACGAGAGGGGGAATACCTCCAAGCTCACCCGAAAATAAGTCCGTGGCTTCTGAACCACAAGGAGCATTTTTGTGCTCTCGAAACCTCTTATGCTGGACAAATGAAGTGGGGGAACAAGTAATTTTAAGGCGTAAAGTGCCCTCGGATACTGTTGTATCGAGGGCACAAGCCTCCAACATGGCATTTGCTAAGTTTAACTGCCGACGGGCAAATCTTAGTTGGCAAGATTGATAGGCCCTGTACCGTCACCAAACACGCACCAAATTTCAAACTGTGTACCAAATATGCCAATAGTCGTAAAAAATGTCCTTAAACTATGTGTACCAAATTTGCCACTAGTCATAAAAAAAACTATGTGTACCAAATTTGCCACTAGTCATAAAAAATGTCCTTAATGTGAAATGATGCCAATAGACCAAAAATAAAATAATCTCAGCAAGTTTTATATTGTAAAAGGAGGTAATCCAAGTCTAGCTTGATCGAACCAATGAGCGATGCAATGTGACTAGTGTGAAATTGAATCCAAATCTAGCTCGATTGAACCAGTGAGCGATGCAATGTGATTAGTATAAAATTTAAGGAGTTGGATACCATAAAATAGGGCTAGGTTTAGAATTTTTGTAGATAAGGGAATATGTAAACCTTATACTATGAAAGGAGTTGTATTTGAAATATTTGTACAGACACCATTTTTGTCCCCTATACTTGAGCATATTATGTGTAATTTGGTAAAGCTAGCTTTTTGGTTTTGTCAAAGCCAATTCTTGTGTATATATGTTCTTTTTAATTAATTACGACGTTATTTAATCAAGCATTCAAGGGACGAAAAAACATTCCCCTTTTTATATCCCTAAATTCAAGTCTTATTAGTTTAATGCCATCATTAGTACACAATCTAAAATGAAAAATTCTGTAAGCTGACGCATATAATTGATGTCATGTTTTTGTAGATTAATAAGCTTAGCAATTATTTATTGAAAAAAAAAAATAGCACTGGTGACGCACTCAACATGCGTGTACATCAAATTTCAAATGCATATAATATCAAAAATTTTATTTATTATAAAATATTAATTATTTAAACATATTATATTAAATAAAAATTATAAACTGCTTGAAGAAAAAAATAGTGATATAAATAAGATAAATATGTACTTGGAGAAAAAAAAATAAAGAGAGGAAACATGATTACTGTTTGAGAAGAGGTAAAAAAAATGATGAATAAAATTATCAAATAGATAAAAAAAGAGGATTAAAGGTAGGTTTATCAAATATGTATTAATTTAATAAGAATATTTTAGAAAAAAAAAATTCTAACAACACGATTAAAAAAAAAATTCAGCTTTGTTTTTATTTAGTTATTGCTCCATCGACTCAGAAAACTGGGCAAACATGGCACAAGATCTCGATTCGCTTCTTCAATCGCACGGCGAAATTGACTCCGACGACGAAAGCTCCGCCGCGCCGGACCGCCACCACCGCACCGTCGATGAAATTCTCCTCAACCATTCTTCCTCCTCCCCTTCTCCTCCGTCTTCCCCCTCCACTTCCTACTCCAATCACAACCACTTCCGGCACGGCGACGGCGACGCCGGCGATGTTCTGACTGGCTTTGCTAAACAGAGGTTGTCGCATTATCATTCGACTTCCTTAGTTGAGTCCGTTAAGTATAATTTAGCTGCAGGTTCTGTTGGGAGTGTCAGTAGAACTAAGTACTCCGGGAGGGTTTTGCCGCAATTGTTTGGCAGTGGGGTGATCCGATCCAATGCTAAGCCTGGGGCTGCGTTGGCGGCGGCGGCGGCCGCCTCCCGGTCGATTCCGACGCCACATGCTACAGCCATCAAGTTGAGGAGAGCCACCACCGGTGATCTTCAGAGGCCGGTTTCTGAAACTACGGAGAAAATTTCTGGTGGTGATGATTTGTCATTGTCGGCCTCTGATGTGGGTTTCAGAATTTCTGAGAACGGGTCTGACTCTGGTACTTTGGAGGGCTTGGGTTTTAGCAAGTCTCAAGAAAAAGAGGTTAAGTTGGAGCAATTCAATTCGGAAAGTATCCGTGCAGAGCCGGATAAAGCTGATGCTGGTGAGAGTTACTCTGTTCAAGATAGGCTTCAAGAAAATTCTGATAAGATTGTTGAAGGTTCAGCCAACTACAAGATTCCAGCCGAGGCAGCTGATGAGGATGACATATCAGAGGTTGATCAAGATGATAAATCTGAAATGCCAATTTTTGAAAGCCAGGATGACTCCCGTGTCGAGAACAAAAGGGATCTAGTCGCAAACGAAGTTGATTTGGATGAGCAAGCTTTGCCTCCCTTGTTGGATGAAAAGAATGAGGAACATGCTCCTATCATGAATGATGCTGATCACAATGAAGATGCAACTGAAGGAGAAGAAGCAAGTGATTTTGGGAATACAGTGGCTGAACCTGGGAACGATGATGGCGCTAGTTCACAAACTGAAGTTTCAGATATACCTGAAGACTTGGTTTCACTAAAGGAGAACGAGAGGGAGTCTGTAAATTTGCAGCAGAAATCTCATTCTGCACTAAAGCCTCTTGACTTAGCTGAGGAAATTGAAAAGAAGCAAGCATTTACGGGTCTACACTATGAAGAGGGTGCAGCTGCACAACCAATGAGGCTCGAGGGTGTAAGAAGGGGTTCTACCGTGTTAGGGTACTTTGATATTAATTCAAGAAATGCTATTACTCAGACCATCTCATTACAAGCTTTCCCCCGAGATCATGGATCTCCTCAAGTGCTGGCTGTACATTTGAACTACATTGCACTAGGAATGTCGAGAGGATCTATTTTTGTTGTGCCTAGCAAGTACACCGGTCATCATGATGAAAACATGGATGCAAAGGTTCGGCACTTTATATTGTCCATCCCTGTTTAAGCTCACTTGTCTCAGCTTCTACTCATATTTCATTGAGATAGCTGATGAAAGTTAGTTTTTCTTTTGCTATTACTTAATGTTTCTACAATGACTTAGTGTCTTTTTGAAGGATGTTAACCTTGCTAGGGTATAGCTATATTTTGTTGTAGCTGCTCATAAATTTGTCTTTTAAACCTGGAGTTTCATATTACTGTGTTCACCTAACTGCCTACTGAATGGTGCAAATGAATGCGCTTTCAGATGACGTCCCTTGGACTACAAGGGGATAGATCTCATGTTCCTGTAACTTCCATGTGCTTTAATCAGCAAGGAGACCTACTCTTTGCAGGATACGGTGATGGGCATTACACTGTTTGGGATGTGCTAAAGGCCTCAGTGCTTAAAGTTGTCACTGAACATAGAGCTCCAGTAGTGCACATGTTATATCTGGGCCAAGATACTCAAGTTACACGTCAATTTAATGTGGTTAGCGGTGACAGCAAGGGTGTGGTCAAGTTGATTCGTTTTTCAGTGGTTCCATGGCTCAACAGGATATCATATACAAAATCAATGGTAGGGATGAATTCTTGTTGAGGAAATTGTTAATAAGCAATATCATTATCCTACAACTGATTTCTTTATATTAATGTCTGGAACAGAAACTTTTAGATGAAACTACTAGCAGAGTAGTGTGTGCCTCTCCATTGCTCTATGGTGAAGCTCACGGAGGTAGCACAATGTCCTCTCAGAGTAGCAGTGCGGTTTCTACAAGCAGCATTAGTAGCATGATGGGAGGCATGGTTGATGAAGGTGTTGTCATATTTATCACACATCAATCTGCTCTGGTGGTAAGTCTTTAGAAGACCTGCATTTAGTACCTTGTATTCTTGATTAAACACTTCAGACTAGCTCTGTTTGTTTCTTTATGTTGATGATATCATATTTCTCTTTAGGCAAAAGTTAGTCCCTCTGTGGAGGTATATGCACAAATTCCCAAACCTGATGGTGTCAGGGAGGGTGCCATGCCATATGCTGCATGGAGATGTATGCCACACTCACTTAGTTCTTCGTCTGGTATGCACGGGTGAAGCTTTAATATTTTTTGGTTATTCCTGTTTTCAGAAATGTTTATTTCGATCTTTTCATTCAGAAAATGCTCCTAGTGAGACTTCAGATAAAGTTTCACTGCTTGCCATTGCTTGGGATCAGAAAGTTCAGGTTGCTAAGCTTTTGAAGTCGGAGCTAAAAGTACTTGACAAGTGGACTGTTGAAAGTGCAGCTATTGGCCTGGCATGGTTGGGAGATCAGGTTTAATTTATATGACATCTCTAATCCTTTGTCATGCGAATTTACTGTGAGTTTGATCCTTATTTGCTTGTAACCGTTATGTTTTGTATTTTTCTCCCTTCTTGTAGCCTAATTTTGTTGTGAACTGGAGTTTGAAATATCATTTTTCTTTTGTGCGTGTATCTTCTAGATGTTGGCCATCCTCACTCTGACAACACAACTCTATTTGTATACAAAAGATGGAAATTTGATTCACCAGACAAGCTTTTCTGTGGATGGATTTCGAGGGGATGATCTCATCTCCTATCACATATATTTTTCTAATGCTATTGGAAACCCTGAGAAAGCTTACCACAACAGTGTTGCTGTTAGGGGCACTTCTATATACATACTTGGATCGCAGCATCTCATTGTTTCCCGCCTTCTTTCCTGGAAAGAACGGATTGAAGTTCTTCTAAAAGCGGGTGACTGGATGGGTGCTTTAAACATGGCTATATCACTCTATGATGGTGAATCACATGGTTTTATAGACCTTCCTAAAAATTTGGATGACATACAAAAGAGTGTTATGCCCTATCTTGTGGAGTTGCTCCAGTTATATGTTAGTGAAGTCTTTTCCTATATGTCTGTGGCATGTGACAACCAAAACACTAAGCTGGACCAATCTGACGATATCAAGGAGCAATACACCCATGTTGGTGGTGTTGCAGTTGAATTTTGTGTGCATATTGGGAGAACTGACATCCTTTTTGAAGATATTCTGTCTAAATTTGATGATGCTCAGCGTAAAGGTGCTTCTCTGTTTTTTGTTTATTGTTGTAGTTAGGGTGAACTAGTGTTACAGTCTAATTGTAAGTGAATTGGACATTATTCTTGTTTTAAATTGTGAATTTTCGTCTGGGCATTGATGTTTTACTTTATTTTTATGGTACTATGTTTTCCTATTGTAGAGACCTTCTTAGAGCTTTTGGAGCCATACATTTTGAAAGATATGCTGGGATCCCTTCCACCTGCGGTATCTTATACTTTAGATATTTCATCTTTTTCTTCATTTCTAATCATCTATTTGCTAGTCAGCCATTACTGTCATCATTTTAGTAATTGATAATTGATATATTTTGAAGATCATGCAAGCATTAGTGGAGCACTACAGCAAGAGAGGTTGGTTGCAGCGAATTGAACAGTGTGTCCTTCACATGGACATTTTGTCCTTGGATTTTAATCAGGTGGGGTGTAGTTGCTTCATTGATGTAGTAAGTTGTTTCGTTTGTAAAGTAGTGAGATGTTCCTGTACAGTTTCCGGAAAGACAACTTCCATTTTGCATATTTTCTTCATGCTGAACTATTTGAACTTTTTTCTATTTATGTAACTGGTAATATCTTATAATTGTACTGTAGGTTGTCCGCTTATGCAGGGAGCATAGGCTGGATTGTGCGTTGATATATTTGTTTAACAAAGGCCTAGATGATTTTAGGACACCTCTTGAGGAGCTCCTGGTTGTATTACAAAATAGCACAAGAGAAAATGCTTCTTCTGTCGGGTAATTCGATCTGATTTGTAATTTGCTCTGGTTGTATCTCCTCGAAAATACTTTGATGAGGTTTCCTCCCTCCACCCCTTCTTTTAGTACCGTGACAAAATAATTACATTGTAGCCCATCCAAGCAGGTACAGGATGCTTGTTTACCTGAAGTATTGTTTCAAGGGTCTGGCTTTTCCTCCAGGTTTTTTTTTCCAAACTGATGCTTTGTGAATTTTATCCATTTGAACTTTCCTGGAAAATTTTATATTTTAAGTATTTCAGGCTGTAATATATTCTATCAGCTTGGGGTCAAGATAAAAACACTGAATAAAGTCAGAGATAAATGATACAGAAGCAAGAGGAGGGTATTTGAGTTGTGAGACTATGATGAACAGAAGTCTTATGATACTGGCAGTCAATTAGTTTATTCTGAGACAACTCTTTTTCTCTATTCTTGAGTCTTTCTGCTCACGTTTCATTATAATCTCCCTCCATCCCGAGATTATTCTTGTTGGTTAGTTTTCTAGTCTATTTTTCAAATGCAATAGTGAGCATTGATTTAATATGTATACATTGTTGAACAACTTTAAAGAATCTAACAAATTTAAGATTTAAAAATCTATAACATGAAATTGTCAATGAATGATATACTATGTCAAAAGATTAGAAAGTCTGCGCTATAGCAAATAGGATAATAAATTTGAGTCAATGGTATTTCTAAGATAGATCTAGACACAGAAGTTTAAGAGTTAAAATGTTTCAGAAGCAATTCTTTTTTGCAGGGCATGGATCTCTTTCTCCCAGCCGCCTGCCCTCTCTTAGAAAAGAGCTTTTGCAATTTCTGTTGGAGGATTCCAGTGCACCAAACTCATGGGCTGTTACAAGTTTACCATCAAGTGGAGCCTATGCAAACCTGCTTCATCTTTTAGAATTGGATACTGATGCCACTCTAGAGGTTTTAAAATGTGCTTTTATGGATGTTGAACTTCCTGAGTCGGTCCAATCTTCCCATGAATTAACCAATTTTAACATGGAGTCAGCTGAAAGTCAAAAGTTGGTTCAGAAAGTTGTGGATCTTCTTTCTGATATTCTTGATGCAAGTTACTTCCAAACAGGCAGTCCAAACTGCAACAATGATATTAATTTGGTTGAAATTTGGCCTTCAAAGAAAGAAGTAGGCCACATGTATGATTTTATAGCTTACTATGTTGCATACGAACAAGCTATCGTCTCCAGAGATATCCTAAGTCAAATTTTGGAGTACTTGACATCAGAGGTCAATATCTCTGATACTGTGCCCAAGAAGACAATTGAAATAGCCAAAAGAAGAGAGAAACAACTGCTGTCGCTGCTACAAGTAGTGCCTGAAACTCACTGGGATGCTCCTTATTTGTTACATTTGGCTGAGAAGGCTCAGTTTCATCAGGTATTATAACTTATGCATTTGATACTGCTTTGGATTTGTTAGTTAATACTCATAGCGGGAGTTGGGGAAGTTAATAGTAATAGTGGGAGTTGGGGAATTTAATACTAATAGTGGAAGTTGGGGAAGTTAAAATGATTAACTTCCCATTCATTCATCTGTCTATTGGGTAATGAATAGGACAGGGAGAAAAATGATGTGGTAAAAATATTATGGGGAGGTGAAGAATTTAGAACACATTTTAACTGCTGTGGGAAAGTGTACAGTACAGTGATAAAGTTTTTTGTTTTTTCGTGATTTTCTCTCTATTTCCTTTATTAGATTTTCCCCCTTTTTGAATAGGTAAAGGCTTGCAGTATCACTGAATGCCCCCGGTAACAAGATACCATATTTTCTTATGTAGGTTTGTGGCTACATCCATGCCATCAGGCACCAATACGTTGCTGCTATGGACAGCTATTTGAAAGCAGTTCATGAGCCAATATATGCATTCGCCTTTATACATGATATGTTAAAGCAACTTAGTGATGACAAATCTCATAGTTTTGAATCAGCTGTTTTATCTCGTATTCCAGATCTTGTAAAATTGAACAGGTAATGGTTTAATGGTAGTGTAATTTTTTGAGCATCTTGATTTATTTACAAGAAAAGGTGTATTTTTTCATTCATTTTGCTGATGCTCTTTTTTCCTATGGGATTTGCAGGGAAGCAACTTACTTGTTAATTATTGACCATTTTTCTGGAAAAGCTCATTATATCATGTCTGAGCTTCAGTCTCACCCAGAGAGCCTTTTCCTTTATCTAAAGACAGTTATTGAGGTTTACACAACTGGTACCCTCAACCTCTCTCTTCTAGACAAAGTTGATGTTTTAGATTTTCCTAGTGCAAGAAGAGCTCAACAGCAGTCAACTGGTGTTCAAGCTTATCTGGAAGCTATATCCAGCTCGTCAAAACTTCTATGCAACACTCGGGTTAATGTGACAGATGAAATGATGGAGCTGTATTTTGAGGTGAAATTTTCTATATTAGTGATACTTTGTCCAAAGGTCTATAGTATTAGGGTAGTAATGCATTTAAACTTTTTTCTTTTACCATTTTCGGGAATTATTGCTTTCATGACGAATTTGATTTTAATTTCATGAACGAATTTGGTAAAATTGGTAATGCATTTAATTTTTTTTTCTTTTACCATTTCTGGGAATTATTGTTTTCATAACAAATTTGATTTTAATGTCATGAACAATTTTGTTAAAATTGCAATGTTTTGCACTCAAAACCTCTGCAAGCTGGTCTACTAGTAAAATGTATGAATAGCCAAATGTTTGAGAGAATGGCCTGTGCGGAGATGGTTTCAGACATTAAGTGCAATACTTGTACAAACTAAAATATCTAATCTACCATAGCGATGGATGGAAGTTACTGTTTGTGTCTTTATGCTTAATGCTGCCTTTATTATTAAAAGTGGTTATGTAGTTGCATCTTGTACAGTTGGAAAGTTCCTTAGAAGTTTTCCAAACTTATACATGGATTATAGTTTGTCCTTGTGTGCCCTTTAGTAACAATATCTAGTGAATTCGTTTCTTCATATGGCTCATTTGAATTAGATCTGTACAGTCTCAATAAATAGCATGTCAGGTCTTGAACCTCTTTCCAACTCCTTGCTTTTTGTACCCAATAAAATATTACTGAATAAATAAATAGATAAAGGTAAGGAAAATGCAAAAAAAAAAAAAAAAATCATGGGAGTCTGTTGTTCACATTACGTGTAGGTATGGGAGATATCTATTCCAGATTAAGTTCTTTAGTTTGATTTCCTGAGTTAGTTTTCGATCTCTGCTGGAGTATGATTGCATGGTTTAGAAATGTGCATGACTAGAAAACATGTGGCAGTTACATGTATGTGGAGTCAATTCACTGACTCGTCTTATTTCAAATATTGCTCTGTTTTTAAGCTTAGCTTGATGGTGATGGATGCCTCAGTCTCTCTATTTTACTTTTTTTCCTCCCTTTATTTGCTTGAGGGCGACAAGGATTAAGTTTCCTTGTTTACACTTATGCAGCTTTTATGTCAATACGACCGTGGATCTGTTCTCAAATTCTTGGAGACTTCTGAAAGCTATAGAGTGGAATACTGTTTACGTTTATGCCAGGAGTATGGAATAATTGATGCAGCTTCATTCTTGTTAGAAAGGGTTGGGGATGTTGGAAGTGCGCTTCATCTAATTATTTCTAATCTTAGTGAGAAATTTGTCATGCTTGATGCTGAAATGCAAAAGGCATTTTCACGTACTGTTGTGGATAATCTCAATGCTGTTCTGAAAACAAAAGTGGTACGTCAAACCTGAACTTCGTTCTATACTCGGCCTTGTGATTCAGTTTCTTTCCTTTTTGTCTCATCCTTCAGTAATTTTAATTCTTCATGTTCTGTTGCAGGTAGCTGAAATACTAGATATTGTGCATGCTTGTATTGGATTGTGTCAAAGAAACAGTCCCCGTTTGGAACCTGAAGAGTCTGAATATCTCTGGTTTCAGTTGCTTGATTCGTGAGTCAATCTACTTCTACAATATATGCTTATTCGTTCATCTCCTTTCACTCCAGGTTGTTTCTTGATGTTTGTCCTTAACTCCAGAGAGCAATGCTTTATTTTGATGTCTAATGGATTCCGTGGGATAATTTACAGTAAAATCATGTATGAGAGGCTTGAAGTGCATGGGTTACATAATTTTTATTTATAATTTTGATGTGGAGAAGTTTAATCCTCCCAGGTTTAAAATTATTGACTGTAAAGTGTAAACAATTTAAAAATGCTTAGCAGGTGATTGTCTGCCTGATACTTAACTTTAAGCTGACCCTGCTTGGCTTTTTTGTTCTTAGATTGAATTTGAAATTTATTATTTATATCAGTGAAGTATGTGACAGTCATCGTTGAGGCTGTTGAAATGAAAGCATCCTTTATTTCTGTAGTCTCAGCAATATATTTTGGTTATTTGCAAGTAATCAAATAATTACAAACTGGCTATAACTGTGGTCACCAAAAAACAACTTGATTATGTGCATTTGAACGGAAAGTTAATTTTGTCTGAATTGAGTGGCCATCTTGATCGTTGAACACCAGGCAGTATGCAGTAAATAGCCCTGAATTTTTCACTATGTTGTCATCTTGCAGTTCTACAGAATGGGGGTCATAATTTGAGTCATTGTTTTTAGTGTGAATGTACTATGCTTTTAAAAGTGTGAATGTACATGCAAAAGATTCTTTTCTTAAAATTTTGGGTTAAGTATACTTACCTCCCCTTTGAAATGAGTAAAATACTGACACATGCCGCCCTTCTTCACAATTACACATGCATATACATTATCAAGATACTCAGGGGGTAAATAGTAAATTGATAAACTAATAATTTGGCCTTTTTTTTTGTTGCAAAGCCGTCAATTCATGACTTTTGTCTAGCTTTTCCAACAAAGCAAACTTTAGAAGATAATCTTCTAATTGTGGAAGAGGAAGGTAGGAGTTGTCTATGTAGTTATTTCAGAGGGGATATGCTAAATGAAAGGAAAATTGTTTTAAGTAATTTAAAATTCATTGATCTTGAATTACGCAAGCAGCTAGCTTTGCTTTTTTGACTGCAACCTCATGATTGGTAGTCACTTTTTAGAACTCTTCATGAACTGTGACTTGGGGCATTCTGAATAGATTTTCAGGAGAGGATCCTTATCACTTTTTAGAACTCTTCATTAAATGTAACTTGGGACATTTTGAATAGATTTTGAGTAGAGGATCCTTATTACGCTTCCATGTTTATATTAGAAGCAATGTGGGTGAAATTAGAGTTATTCTTTGTATGAGGAAAAATGTTCTTTACCTATTAGATGTATCATCAGACAGAAACGAGCTCCTAGAGTCCGATTCAAAGTGGGTGAATGTTCTATAAGGTTAGAATAACCTGGAACACGTGTGTTACACATGTGATGTTTCCCTTAAAGGATTCTCAATCGTATTGTATTAACTCCTACAAAGAGGAGAATGCTAATGTGTTCTTTATGTAATGTTTTCTGCAAGCAATACCTTTATGCATCCCTTGTTGAAATGAAGTTTACCCTGTGTTCCTCTCTTCCCCCCCCCCCCCCCCCTCTATACATATATATATATATATGTGTGTGTGTGTATATATCTGTTTTTGTTTACCACTGCTAATAACCGCTTTATTTTCATTTTAGGTTCTGTGAGCCCTTGATGGATTCAGGAAATGCTAGAACAGATTCTGAAAAGGAAGCGGTCAAGGATACTCTTCACGCGTCAATAGGCAAGTCGGAAGATGGACACAAGTTGAAATGGAAAGTGCCCAAGTGCCATAAAGGTGCTCACATGATGAGGAAACTGTTCTCCATATTCATTAAAGAAATTGTTGAGGGAATGATTGGATATGTTAGGCTCCCACGAATCATGTTGAAACTTCTTTCTGACAATGGCAACCAAGAATTTGGTGATTTTAAACTTACAATACTGGGCATGCTTGGTACATATGATTTCGAAAGAAAAATTCTGGTACGTCTTCTTTATCTTGAATCCTATTTCTCTTGCGATACAAGATGGTTTGTGTAGAGACTCATAAAATTTAGTGGCCACCTTTTTTAGAATTATCGCTATCATATTTATCATAAACCCCCTTTTGATTTTCTGTTTTCCCATTTTTTCTTTGTTTTTTTTCAGGACACTGCAAAAAGTTTGATTGAGGATGATACATACTATACCATGAGCTTACTGAGGAAGGGTGCTTCTCACGGCTATGCCCCCCGGACTCTAGTGTGTTGCATCTGTAACTCCTTCCTTGCTAAATATTCATCTGATTCTAGCATTCAAGTATTCAGTTGTGGTCATACCATGCATCTCCAATGTGAAAGTCGGGAAAATGGGGACTCATTTAGGGGCACCTTATTAGGATGCCCCATTTGTATTCCTAGGAAGAAAGCTCAAAAATCTTCTGGCAAATCTACCCTTGCAGAGAATGGACTAGTGGATGGGTCCTCAACAAGGACGCAACAAGTGCGTGGGATGCCAGCTTTGTATCCTCACGAGCATGAAAGTGTAGACAACTCGTATGGTTCACATACACCTTCAAGAGTATGTCTTTGCGTTATAACTTGTCTAGTGGTTATACTGTTCTAGTTGTGGATAATCTCTTTTCCTTCTTTATTCTGGGGTGGAGTGGTGGGAGTGGGAGAGGGAGAGGTTTTAGAACAATTTTCCTTCCAAACTATACTCATTCATGCACTTTGCCTGCTAAACTATCTTTTGTTATACTTTGCCATCTAATCATGAATTTTGCACGGGGAACACTAAAGTTATATATAAAGTACAGTTTTGCCGGTTGAACATTACAAATTATAAAAAACAGGTGTAATTCGGAGGGCAACATGATGTAAGTTTAAGTTTCATGAAGTATTTTCTGCGTAAAGGTTTGTATGGTAACTTTTCGATGGTTGCAACAGTTTGCGCTGTTGCATAATCTTCAAAAGGATCAGAAGTCAATCCAAATAGAGAGCACGACTCAATTGAGGCTCGCTCCACCAGCTCTTTACCATGAAAAGGTAGTAAAGAAAAGAATCAATAACTTAGCTGCAGAGAGTAGCAGTCATGCTTCGGAAAAACCAAAGAAGAGTCAACTAAAGGATGTGAAAGTGAAAGGATCCTCTGTTCGATTCCCTCTCAAAACAAACATATTCGGTAAGTTTTGCATAGTTTCTCTTATATAAATGTCTAGTTCTACCATAGTTACAAATCTTGATGTTCAATTGATTTATCGACAATTTGAAGGTAAGGAAAAGATCAGTAGGAGGTGATGAACATTCTCGCGGGATGATCTATCGGGAATGCAGCAAACTCATCAAAATATTTGATTGAGAGTTGAGACACATTTTTTGTGGAAAATAATGATTGTGGCTCTTTGGTAATTGTACACTGTAGATAAATATGGCTTTTTGTTGTGTGTAACTATGTGTACATAAGGCATGAATAATCTCAATTATTCAGGAACACCACGCAATTCGGAATATTGGGGGATAATGTATAAATGCAGTTTTTCAGTGAAAAAATCGTTTGTATGTTTACTTCCAGGGCTAGCTTATTTCCATAATTCCATACTAAGGAGAAAGTGGTTGAATTTAATCTTTATCTGTATATATATACTTATGGATTGGATCTTATTTTTCGAAAAACAGTTTTGCATTTCTGTTTGCCAATTGTCTCGTGTCCAATTAATTTCACTCTCCCACTAATTTGTTTATTATTTATTGACCAAATGCGGATATGGTGGCGGCGTTCTACAAAACTTTTCTTATAAGACGATAAAAGATACATAATCCACGGCATTGGAATTATGGAAGTACCATTGGACATTGTTGGAACTTTCCAAGAGGAATTTATTTAGAGTCGTTAAGTCATTTGATACTTTTATGGATTATCCATTTCATAACTGTCGAACATATTTTTTTGGAAATCAATAAACAAATGCTACCGAATTAAACAATTACCAATGAGATGTATTGATTATTGGCTTTGACAAAATTATACCCATGGGACTGAATCAACCACAATTCTATAATCGTACCAAACCAAACCTTAATGTATTATCAAACTCACTCCTATTCATTTATTAAAAAAAGAAAAACGATTCAAAGTATTTTCATTTTTTCTCATTTTCTTCTCCTTCACCGAGTAATCTATATTCTATTTATATTTTTAAAATAGTTTTTATTATATTGAATCTAAATTAAAAAAAAAGTGGACTATATATATATATATATATATTTTAAAAAACAAACGAAGAAAACGAACTCTCGTACGAGAGAGGAGGGCTTCTGGTTCAGCAATGGCCCATTTATCAAATTAATAGGCCCATTTATGGTTTTTGTCCCCTTCTTCCCACTTTTAAAGCAAAAAAAAAATTAAAAAAAAAATCTTAATCTGTGATAGGAGCAATGGCGCCCCTACGTCGGAGCGAACGGCTGAAGCGCAAGCATGCGGCGGCGGCGGAAAAGGTGTTGTTGGACGAAGAACACTTCTCCACCCGCCAAAAGAAGCGCCGTGAAATCTTTCGACGATCTCCTTCCGATATAACGACGGTTTTTGCATTCTCTTTCTTCTTTTTTTTTTTTTGAATTTTTTGCTCTTCATATTTTGTACCCCTCCCTTGTTATTATACGTACATAATTTATTTGATTAAAGGATCTAGGGTTTAACACTAGTTCGTGTAAAAAATTTATCGTTCAAATATAATTTTCGGTTCAATTTTGTCTATAGGCTGTACCTTCGATGATATCTGGTCTTTGGTCTGATGATAGCAAACTACAGCTTGATGCTACTTCACAGTTGTTTCAATTGCTTGCAAATGGTAAGGATTGTTTATGGCTAAGAGTTGTGAATTATCCACATTGAATATTAACAAATACGACTTCATTATTAACAGGAGACCAACCTCCAATCGATGAAGTTATACAATCGGGAGCTGTTCCTCGCCTTGTTGAATTCATTATGAGGAATGATTATCCCCAACTTCAGGTTTCTACTTAAAATGCTTTTATCTGCCGGTCTTTTTGTGACCTACAAATGAATTTATGCCTATTATTACTTCTTCTTCTTCTTCTGTTAGTGTGAAGCAGCTCGCGTTCTCAAGAATATAACTTCTGGAACATCTGAAAACACTAAGACTGTAATTGATTGTGAGGCAGTCCCTGTACTGGTGAAACTTCTTGACTCTTACAACTTGGAAATGCTTGAGCAGGTATAACAACTGTAGGAGTTGAATGTTTGTTTGAGATAACTATCATGTGTTTTTGGTAGTGTATAGCTTTCTTTATATGCATCCTATTGTCTTAATTTTCTGGCTTGACATGCAGGCTGCATGGGCTTTAGGAAATATTGCTGGTGATTCTACTGGATTTCGTGATGTTGTCCTTAATAGTGGGGCGTTGCGTCTCCTCTTGACACGGTTAAATGATAAAAAAGAACTCTCTTTTCTGAGGATTGGAACATGGGCTCTGTCCAATTTTTTTGAGGGAGAACTTGAACCTCCTTTTGAGCAGGTATGAACCATTTTTATTATCTTCACATCCAAGATAAGTATATCTCTAGTTCATCAACTATCTAATAAAGCATTTGTTCATGGAGATTTTATTATTCGTTTGGTGTAGCTTGAGTCTGCAATCCCCATCCTTGCTTCTCTCATTGACACAAACGATGCACAAGTCTTGAAGGAAACTTGTTGGGCTTTGGCATATCTTTCTCGTTGTGGAGGCGGACTAAAGTCGGCTATAATTGAAGCTGGTGTATGGCTCAAGCTTGCAGAGGTTATACAGTAAGTATGCCGGCCTCTAATTATGTACTGTATCATATATAACGATAGTTTGCTAATCCGTGTTACTAATCTCCTAGGCACCCATCTCCATCAGTGGTTTTCCCTGCTATTAGGACGATTGAATCTATTGTTAGTGGGATCGATCCAATGGAGGTGGGGAGGGAGCTGCCCAAGGAGGAGACTTCTCATTATTTTTTCGAAATGGTATGAGCAAATTTAGATAATACCTTTGGCTATCTTAATCTTCCGAATACAAAGTTTGCATTCTTTCTTATTCCTCTATTTGCCTGATAAACACCCATCGATTTTAATTTCGTAATAGAAGGATAAGTTGAACATATGATGCTCTCTATCTTTTGCTTATGTCATTAGTTTAATTGAGCTAAATCAAACAAAAATTGCAGTGATAATTAGACCTGCACCTCCTGAGATTTGGCATATATACACTCAGACTCGTTGAAGTCTGTGTAGTCACAGAAACCACCCTGCTATCAATCTTTTAGGGGGTCTAAATGCAAGACAAAAGTTGACATTTGGGTTGGTTTATGTAATTATGGAAACCTCAGGAGCCAAATGTAAGACAAAAGGTTCATGGCGATGGCGATTGTGTATTTATGCAAATCCAATGGGTCTGAGTTAACATTTCTTAAAATTAAGCTGGAACCCTTAGCTCCTGGATAACCTGTTGTACTTTTCTATTCGTTTCTCTTTTTTTTTCCCCCTTTTTTTCTTGCTCTAAAATTTTAAAATTTCCGTGCTCATGCTAACAAAGATTGTGTTTCAATATTCAGGAACCTTTGGCAGTAACCCTTCGTCTCTCAGCCATGATCGATAGAAAGATGTTCAACACCTGCATCGAGACTGAAGCTCGCAACATTTTGAGCTCATTTAACCATCGAGTTCAGGAGATTTGCTGTGGAATGTGGAAACAGGATGATACGGGCATATAACAATCAAATGATGGTTTTTGGAACAAAACATAAATGCTGTTTTGGACAATTTCTTAGCGGTGTTGGGACACGTTGTTAGTAAATTATATTATGTTATGTTATGTTATGTTGATATGTTATGTCTTAGGTTGTATGTTTTATTAGTTCATCATGTGAGCAGTGAGCATACTATATATATATATATATATATATATTTGACTATGTTGAAGTGGATTCTAAATCATCATTCATTCACTTTATTTTTAATTTGGCAAGACAAGAAGCACAACTTAGAGCAGAAAATCAAATTTTCATCTGAACTTACTTGGCCGCCATCAACAAAAGCAAAGAAACAAAAAAAATCAGAAATTTTTTTTTTGCATATTTTATTTCTTTATAGAAAGACTGTTTATTTTGAAATTGATTTTTCAGAAGTATTCAAGTTTAACTTTTGTTTGTCTAATGGAAACTTACTATCTTTTAGATTATATTATATTTTGCTTTTTTACTCAATAATTTGTATATTTAATTTATTGAGTTTTATTTCTTGAGTTTTTTTTTTTTTGGTCAGAATATTTTTATATATTTCACAATCAATGGATAAATACAAAAATGAAAGAAAAATGCATATTAGCGGAGGGTATATTTTTTCATTCAAAAATAATGTAATTAATGTTTTATAAATTAATTGATATTTTGGTCTATCTCTTAATAAATCAATGGGAAAGGAGCTCAAATATAAAAATTTTGGAGTGCCAATATCATATTCCAAATTCAAATGCTATCTAATTGGCAAGACAAAATTTTCACTTTTTATCTCAATATCTATCTATTTAAATATGATTTAGAAATTCACTCTTAACAATTTCTCTCACAAAATTTTATTGCCTTTTCATTACTCTCAATATTTGATTTCAATTTAAGATAGCTCAGCATTATTTTTCCATTTAGAAGCTGGTTTAAGTGTGACATTTCAATTTCATTTCGACATCATCAATTTGAAAAGCAAAGAACAAAACCACTAACTCCGATTGGTGGGGGTGATTCAGTGTTATGAATGAAGGATCATTTGCACAATGTTTTTAAAATTAGTTCGACCATCGATTAAATAGAGATGATGTCATAATATATAATATTTACATTTAATTAGGATATATACATATATAATTACCACATAAGAACGCAGACCCTAAATACATTATAAATATAGTTTGTATGACGGATTTGGTTATAACAATTTCGTTATTAAATGCCTTATCAATTGTTTGTGATTATCTTTTAAATTTTGATTACATTGAATTCTGTCATTAATCAATCACAAATACCTTAAATTTGTGATAAAATCTCTGCTTTTTCGTTAGTGAATGTAATGCTTTCTTGTATGATTAACAATATATATATATATATATATATATTAACAAAAAAATAAAAAAAACTTTTCATTTAAAATAATATACATGTATATATATTATAAAATACACTATTGCATGATAGATATATTATTTTCTATTTATGTTATAGTGTTTTAATTATTATACAAGTGGCGTGAACATGATAGGTGGATAATTTTGCAAGCCTCAATAAGGGAAAATTCTTGTCCAAACTTATTTTGATTGCACTCAATCAATCATATAGCAAGTACTAATATACTTGCCATTTGATTGGTCATTTTTCTAAACCGTATAAAACACTCACCGTGTGATTGATCGGGATATGGCCGAATCTAGCGTGGATAAGAATTTTCCCTCAATAAGAATCTTAAAAAGAAAAAAAAAGGAAAAAAGGCAACACAAATATTTGGAAACCTACTCTCATGCCCAAAACCCCTCATTATTGAGTGAGTGAGAAAGGGGGAAAAAAAAAAAAAAAAAAAGAAAGAGAAAATGGCGGAGATGCGCTGACTATTTATCTGAAAATTTTCCAACATTTGAAGATAGCAAGATCAAACACTGCATTTACATTGTCCAAAAAACATCTTCAAAGAACACCTTTTCCTCTAGTAAAATGTGTGTCACCCTCTTGTTCTAAAGGTGTGTATTAATACATTTGTAATTTAAAAGATTGATTGCTTTCTTGCACTTGCATCAAATGTTTAGTGGCGTTTAGTTACTTTCTGCTTGATGTATATTTGAAGATCTAAATAGTTTTATAAACACTGGAAAGAAAAAAAGAATCAGTTCCTTTTTACTCTACTAAAATTTATATTTGTACAGTGTTTGAAATCCATAAAAATAAATAACTTACAAATATTTTACATTCTTTTCCCGAACAATGGATTCTATTAATGTTTCCACACCTCAAATAGGATTAATTATTATTTGTTGGAAACATTAATAAGTTAAAAAGTTTATGAATTCTACTTTTTGTGACTACAAGTAATTATAATTGTTATTTAATGACATATAATTCAATAACTTATAATCTATTTGAACAAATATATAAATATGTGTGTGTGTGTGTGTGTGTGTGTAAGTATACATTAGATCACAACTCATCAACTATATGATAAGATCATATTTAGTAACTTATTTATGGCTTTCTATAATAATGAAATTAAAAATTTACATTTAGTAAAAGAAGGCTTAAATTGACAACAGGCCCAAAGGGAACTAGACAACTCTTGAACTTCCTTGTGTTAAATATCTTAATATTTGCTGAAAATGACAACAATGCTGTACTTTTTTTCATAAACAAGAAAGAAAAGAAGAAGCTTATTCGAGTTTAGTTACTTTTTGGTTGATGTATATTTGAACATCTAAATAATTTTATAAACAAACGATTGAGCAAATATACCCTGCACTAATCACTACTCACCATTTAGTCAAAACTTTTATGCTTAGTAAAAAATAATAACATGAAAACAAATAAATTCTGAGCTAAATTATGTAGAATAGATACTGCATTTAGTCAATTTATTTGATGAATTATATATATATATATATATATATATATATATACACACACATATATAATTTTCATTGACGCTAGAATGTTAGACTTCTTTGTTTTTTTAATGTTGAACTCTTATCCTATATATAATATCAAAATATAAATCTTATTAGTTTCTTTCTGGGTTTGTTTTTTTTTTTTGGTTATTTGTTTTGGACGGATGCTTACAAACTTGTGAACAAAACTACAAATTTAAAAAGAACATGATAAATGTAGGTTACTGTTTTAAAAATGAATCAACATTTTGATTAAGTTTTTAATAAAAAAATTGAAGTGGAATTCCAATAACAAATTTCAAAATATATGTATATACACATAATAAAATGTATATCATCCATACAAAAGATTCATTTTGTGGAACAAAATACTAAGTTTGTCCCATAAAGTAGCAGTTTTTTTCTTTCTAAATTTTGTCACATCAATTAGGAATTTATCACATTATTTCTCATAAATTGTCAAAACATGGCCGGTAAAGTTGGGGGAAAATTTATGGATTCATTGCATTTTGACCCCACATTAGTTGAAATTTTCAAAAAAAAAAAGGCCCTGCTCAAAAGAAATAAGCAAATGAGGAGTTCGTTGACGAAAATGGGCTAGCACTTATCCCTGGTTGTTAGGATATATTGGGAGGATCTCATTCCTATTGTTTATGGTTATATGCCTTGGGCAAACTGAACACCTACCTTCCAAGATGTGGTTCGGCTTAGTCAAATAGGTCCTAACTTTTATGGCTCGGGTTGGATCATCCCTCGGGTCCGTATTATGAACCGGGCTTCCTCTTATGGATCATGCCTTTGCCTTCCTAGTTAGGGCTGCCTTCCTACACCGAATCATCTTCCCAAATTGGATCGCATTTTCCTGGATTGGGCCTTCTCGACTCCTTAAATGGACTCCATCAAACAATAAAGAATATTCATCATCAAGTTTTTTAGTGACATATCTTTGTTCATGAATATGAATTTTGTACCCTATATCTTTTGTTTGATGGAAAAGTTTGAGTTGTTGTTTTCTTGGTTGCAGCCACAATGTTTCATTTAAATACTTTTGAACACAAAATGGAACAAGAGAGACGTGTTGTAGCACGAGGGCCTCAAGGATTTGGTTGGATATTATCTGTTATATATTTATATCACTTCTCTTCTTCTCTCTCTGCATAGGAAAAAAAAATATTATAATAAATTTTTATATCTAAAAAATCCATTAAATTAATTTTCAATCTTATAAATGCATACCGCTAATCTTTCATTCTAAAAAACCTGGTTGACAATTTTTTTTGACTCAATTATCCTTAACATTTTAGACTAAAAAGATTTAATGAATCATTTGTCTCATAATTTCTTTTAGAATTGTTTAAAATGGTTGGTAACAATGATGATTTTAATATAGTAACTTTATAAAGATTTTCAATTATAATATATATATATATACACTAATATACATATATTTGATTATGATTGAGATATTTTTTTTAGAACTTATTTTTTGAACAAATTAACATAATAAACAGCAACACTAAAATCTCTAAAAAATTAATTTTAATAAATAGATTGTTCTGCATGTGGCATAGCAAAGGTAAGTGAGATTAATTTATATATAAATATAAAAAAAATCAACGTAAGAAATTTAGGGGTGATTTAATTTGTCTCATAAAAGGTTAAAAGTTAATGATTGGGTTTTTTTTTTGGAATGAAAAATTGATGAAATAGGTTTATAGGATTAAAAAATTATTCTTGGGTTTTTTAGACATGAAAAATAATTTTAATGGAGTTTTAGTAATTTTTTCTAAAATATATTTTGAAAGAAACCACATATAACTTTTCGATTTTAAATATATTAAAGAAAATTGAACCTGAACCGCAATTATCCCTATTTAAGAGTTCATGAGTTCTTTTTTCTTTAATTTTTTTTTTCAAATTGATAACAAGTTTCTTAATTTTTAATCAAATTAATTACGAAATTGTTATTACTAATAAATTCTACTTATCTTATTTATTCAAACAATTTAATAATTTATTTTTGAAATAAGATTCATCATCTCGTAAATTTGATCTTATTTTCTGAAAAATAGTTTCACATTTCAGTTTGAGTACTTGTCATTTCCTAAATTATTCTTTGAAATTGCTCGAAGCCAGTTTTGATCGTTTGATTGTGCATAGCAGAATTGACAATGTTTATCGTTATTAATGCACCGCACTATAGCTTAAATAAACTGTGATAATTACTTGGGGTCCAATTAATTCACTCTCCCCCCAACTCACTTGCAACTTGCAACAACACCAATCGTACAAAATCAATTGCCCCCGTCCCACCCACCACCTCGGGGGTGGGGGTTGGAGGGTATCATCGATCCTCTCAAATTTTACATCAAATCAAAATATTTATTTTTTTAAAATTTTTAAAATTTGACCCCCTCCTCCCAAACCCCCCCCCCCCCCCCACCCCCTTCCAAATCAACAAAATATCATTAATCTTTTATAAAATTTGGACACCCGCTTTTCCCGAACAAAATGTTTTTAACTTGGTCCCTGCCCGCCCGTTCTCTAGAACAGTACTATAGAAAACAAGGCACATGAAATACTACCCATTCGAATAATATCCAAATGATATTTTTAACTTTTGAATTAAATATGATAATATTATAATTTTATTTTTTTAATATATTTTTACATTATCGTAGTCGAATTTAACAATCAAATATATCAGTTGGGTAATATTCGACTTAATAGTATAAAATTCCCCCATTTGTAGGTAATATAGTGATCCTTGATTTTTTTTTTTTTCCCCCATGATACTGCTCTTGTTAAACATTCCATCTTCTTGGCATCGACCCATCAATGTCGATTCTGAATATAAATCATAGAGCACAACCTCCAGCTATGAGGACCCAAAGAACAATTAAAGAACTAAAATAAATAAACTTTGTCTTATTAATGAAGATGGACTTTGTAATTTCACTACATATATATATATATATATATATATATCACATAGGACGGCACCTACTCATGCATTAGGCCCCTTCTGCGTGTCAATGCCAGTACACTCTCTTAAATTGTGATTACTTTTTAGGATGTGACGTGTGTTATTTATATTAGTATAAAAAAAATATTTTTTTTATAAATAACGGTTATTTATGTAATTTTATAAAATTTATTTTTTAATTTTATGTGAAATAAATAGAGATATATAAAATTATGGCTAAAATTGAAAATTCACATGAAATTGATTTAATTTGGATACTAAATTTTGATGTGTCAATTTTATCATTTTTATTTGGTAAACACATGCAATAAATAAACAAATAAAAATGTCAATATTATAATATTACATCCAATTTAAAAAACCCATGTTTTCAACCCACAAACCACTTCTGTAATTACAATTACTTTTTTTTTTTCCTTTTTGTGTTTATTCTTTATCATGTAATTTTATTTCATATAATTATTTTAATTTTAAATTATTATAATTTAAAAAATTATTTCAAATAATTCTTATAAAATTTTCTTATAAAATAAATTTAATAATATATTTATATTTTCATCCTAAAAAAAAGTTTAAGTACTAAATTGAAGTATATATTTTTTATATTTTGCACACATATACAGTGTGCGGTGTTGCTAGTATGTATTAATTAGGAGATCATTTGTACATGTAATCGATTTTGATAGGATTGTAGGTAATTTTAACGTAATTATGAAAGTCTTTAATCACTGTAAAATATTCGATTTGAATTATAATTAATATTTAAAAGTGACCTATAACCCCATTAGATGACATGTGCTCTTTTTCATTCGTATTTCTTTATTCGTTATTTAGTGATGTTGTGGGATTAAGCGGGCTTATGTAAGGATTGTTTCTTTTTTTGTTTTTTAATCGTTACTATTTTGGCGGGTAAGAAGGTGAGGTCAGATGTTTGGTGTTTCTTCTTCGATTACGGGAATTTAATCGCCACAGAATGTTCTTTCCGTCGTAGCTTTTCGGAGCCAAATCTAGTTAAGAGAATGAGGAACTCAATATTGCTAGTTTATTTCATGTGAATTGTTTTGCCTTCCCAAAACCTAACCATCAAACCCAATGCATTCATTAGCCCTTTGCACCATAATCTCATTCCTTCAATATAATCTACATCAAGAAAAACTAAAAACCGTGTTTGAATAAATTTCAATGAATAGCCTCATGTGCCGCCATAACTATTTGACATGTTAATAGGAGCAACACCAAGCAACCCCCACACCATCACCTAGTAAAATTAAATGCAAAAATTGAATGAAGAGAACAAAATTTCATTATTTTCTTATATCAGTATATATAGACATCATTATATTTTGCCACAAAGTTCCTTTGCGTGAACAATGACAGTTAACCTCCAACAAGCCCCCCAACCCCCCCCCCCCCCCCCCCCCCACCAAAAAAAAAATCCCAAGATGCCAAATTAAAAACTAGGTTAAAAAAGGACTCCCTTGTAATAAAATATCAAGGTCTTGAATAGAGTTCATAGGCAGAGAGATCAAATGAGCCCCAATTATCTGCCACAAGATTTGCAGATTTGCTTAGCTGATCTTGATCATCAGGTGAAAACAATCCAAAATCTTCAATCTGTACCGTTGATTCATTTTGGGATTCAATATTTGGCAAATTTGTACCTTCGGATGACCACAATACATCTGCGGCTAGTTCATCACCAAGTATACTCTGCTGCAGTTCAAAAACATCACAATCTTGGTACACAAAATCTTGACCATTGAATTGATCAGCAAGCATTTGATCATGATCTCCACCGTTGATCGAATCGACTGGTTTTTGATACTCAAACATCATGGTATCTTCCAATTGGCTATCCAACGAGCTCGTCGGAAAATTCTCCGACGAGCCACTACTAACCCCGGGGCTAAAAGATTCCTTATTATCGTCATCCACATTTGGATTCACATACCTAGCAAATACGGCCGCTAGATCGATATCCGCGCACTCGTTAGCGGACCCGGCAGGTCCTGCCGTACTATGAGTGGGGCCAGTGTACCCTGCGCTTCCTTGCCTGGAGGCGGCCGCCCTGGCGCGGCGGCTCTTCCGGCAGCCGCCGCCCACCGGCACGTTCCTCAGGGAGCCGCCTTTGGTCCAGTACCTACGGCAGGCCTTGCAGAAGTATCGAGGTTGCGAGAGGCTATAGTTATTGTAGTAGCAAAATTTGGTGTTCGACGAGGCACATCTAGGACAATTTGGCGCTAACTCGATATTGTTGTTGTTGTTGTTACCGTTGTTGCTGTATTTCCATCTCGTTCTGTCCATTAGCAATGGGCTGATTGGTGGGCACTCCAAAATTGAGTACTCACTGGTGGTGTTACTATTGAACATTTTTGAGAATATATATATATATATATAGATAGATAGATAGATATATTTTCAAGAAAGATTTTGGGATACAGTTTTGTGATTTGGTATACTGAGATTAGGAGGGTACTATTTACATAGATACTATAGATACAATGTGGGGGTGATATATATAGAGGGTTGGTGGTAGCTAGCTAGTGTGTGTAGTGTGTGTGTGAGTGTAAATGTTTTTTGGTGGGTAGGGTAGGGTGGGGGTCGGGGTTTAGATTGTACACACTACACGCCGTGGGCGGCTAGCGAGCCGTTAGGACCAAGAAAGAGATCACATGTGATGCATAAATCGCATGTTAACACACAAATCACAGTCATAATTCATTTTATTTTTTTTTTGGGGTTATGACAATCATAATTCATAGGAAAATGGGGATTTTTGATTTAATTATTGGAATGCGTTTTACTTTTGGGTAACGTGGCGTTTCTTAAGTGGCTACTTATAAGCGTGAATGGTGGTCAATAGTCAAAGCAGCCCCAAACCCCCCATTTTTCCAACTTGGCATTAGTGAAAGCTACCGTTCCTTGTTTGTTTTTTTAAAGAAATTGTGGATATTTAATTTCGTTTTTTTTATAAGGTAAATAAAAGGATACGTGAATATTTGAACATAAACAAAGTATAAGACAATAAATATATATTGTTCAAGAAAAAAAAATAGCAATTTTTAAATTCAAAAAATAATTTCATGATTATATGAAAATTTTAATTAGTCGGTGAACACATTCGCCGTTAATTTTTCATAATTATACTAAATACATTTATCAATAAATATCATTCACTAACAAAGAGCAACGGAATGATGAAGTATCAACTAATAAACTCATATAAATGAGATAAATACTCGTACATATTATAAATCATCGAACCTAAAACATTGTACCCATAAAGTTTGAAACCTCAGCGCTACCTATTAAAACGAAACAAAAACATTTGAACTACGAAAGAATGATAGAAGTTGGGTGAATAATACTCTTAACAATTTATTTTATAAAAAAAAAATATTTTCACCGAAAGCCTTAAAATAATTTAATTCAACCAAAAAAAAAAATTTAAAAGCACTTCACCCTCTACAACCTTGTGTGGTGAATAAGTAGCATTAAGAAACAAACTTTTAATTATATTAAAACTATTTATTCAAATTCATTTTCTAAGTAGTTAATTACAATTTTCAAATACATTAAAACCTTACCATATCTCGTCGCAAGCTATGGACCAAATACAGCGCATGTAGCTCGTCTAGGGATCAACAAAAGAATTAGTACAATAAACAGTTCATTAACTATTATTAAATCATCACGATTAATGGTGCATTCCACGTGCCAAAGTACCTACGTGGCACGATTTCCTTAATTTAGATTTCTTAAACTAGAGCTTAATTATTCTTTAATCATATTTAATTAATTGTGAAAAAATTTAACTAAAAAAAAATATCTGTCTCTTATGAGCTTCTTTGATTTCAGTGTTGGGGTTAATTGCACTTAAACTTCATTCCCCTAATGATATTGCTTAATTAATTGCGCGTTCATTTCAAAGTCAACCTATTCATCACGAAAATAAAATATACAAAAATAATTTTAATTAAAAAAGGTCAAACCTTATTTGTGTTGCTCACATTTTTCTTGATTGGCCTCCCTTCTTCATGGGTCAAATGATCAATCCATAGTTCGATTCAATTTAATATTCAGGCTGCATCTAGATGGAAAAAAGAAAATGGAATTGAGTTAAAAAGAAATTGGAGAAAAGGTTTCAAATATTTTTATATTAAAGTGAGTTAAGAGTTATAATGTGAAATTATTCGAGTAATTTAATAAGTTTATTGTGGATATGAAATTCTTAATTTTGAATTCATCGCTCCAAATCAAGAACAGAGTCAAAAGGGGAGGTGGAGGGTGCAGTCATATCTCCTTAAGTTTACATCGAGTTAAAATTTATATATATTTTTTAAAAAAATGAAAACTTGGCCCCTATTATAAAAAAACATTTAATATTTTATAAAAATTCGATCTTGATTCCCTCCTCCACCCCTAAACAAAAGTTTTTGGATATATATATAACAACAATTAAAAACTCATGTCTTGTCATCGAGCCCCTGATCAATCAAGCGGTCTTTTCCTCTTGTAATATTCCCACCACAAAGTGGGAAGACAATGCCCCGCGTCTAATAAGACTTGAACTCAAAATTTCATAGTTACATAATTTTGGAATCTCATCTTAGGCTACTGAACCAAGATTGCATCGATATATTGAATTGGTATAAAATGTATCACAATAAATCAAATAATAGTTTTATATTATAACTTCAAGAATTTTATTTTATCTGTTATTTATGAAATTAATTTTAATTAATTTGTTATTATAACTCTTTTTATTTTCTTTATTGAAATTGATCTATTACATTTTAATTAATTACATCAATACCCATAGTTAAGAACAAAATATTACATCAATTATTCAGTAGATTAATAGAATTAATAGCGAATTACATCAATTAAATTTTGCATAGCAACACAAAACCTAGACAATCTAAATCTCTAAAAGGAACCCTTCAAGTAAGAGAACCAGTTTGGACTCGTTTACTTAATTAATTAGTTTAGGTGGGATATGATTCAATTTCTAGTTTCAACCTTTGTTAATTTTTTTATGTACACAATATTTGAACACACACACACACACACAATACATGGTTTGAAAAATTTATCTTTCCATCGTCTCAAATTGCTGAATATTAATTTTTTTTAAAGAAGTTTCTAAAACACAATACAAAAAATAGTAGATCCATAAAAATAATCAGAGAAATAATACAGAAATTTATACGTATCCATGTATCAAATCAATATATTCGTAATTTGATATTATTATAATTTAACTACATAATTAAATTATATATTACTTTTTTATTTTATATACATATTGAACATACCTCACAGCAAATTTAGATAAAAATGTCCTTCCATATAGCGAAGATTTTAAACGAACATAACAATTTATGGAAAGACCCGAAAAGAAACCTTTCACTTAATTATCTATGAGTTGTCGGGCTTCAATTTGAAATTAACATCGAAAAAATTTAAGTTATAAGTATTATATATAATTTTTAATCGAAATTGAATATTAAATGATCGAACATATTTAATCTTAGTTTCTCTTTTTGCATAGAGATCGAAAATACATTTCATCAATTACATCAATACAACAAATTGAATATAATTTTCACATCATTTGTAATATATCAAGTAACCCAAAAATAATACAAATAATCAAAAAAACGACACAAATAACCAAGCTACTATATAAATATGGTAGAAAGCTCACATTCGAAGGAACGTAACCCATGAACAGGCCAAGGAATCCTCGGCATTTTAATCATAATTTCTATTACAAGAAAATATATACTGTAGACAAACTTATAAGTTGTTAAAAATGATTAAATGAAAAACATTTGGGATTAGCTATATATCACCCTTTAATTTTTACTTTATTCTTAGGTTTCGTAGTTTTACTAATATATAAGTCGTATTTATAGCAATTAACTCAATTACAAAAATCGAATC
Organism: Petrea volubilis; assembly: GCA_026212405.1. NCBI lineage: Eukaryota > Viridiplantae > Streptophyta > Magnoliopsida > Lamiales > Verbenaceae > Petrea > Petrea volubilis. The sequence continues at coordinate 2,027,796 of CM047874.1, read as the reverse complement.
AAATCAAATACTTTTTTTTCTACTGAAAAAATAGCAAGCAAGACACTTCAATTGTTTGTAGAATCAAACTTACTTAGCTCTCTGAAATTTAATACAAAAAAAAAAAAAACTGAAAGAAAAAATTGCAAGTTGGAATTAAGTAGCGTAGTGTGTGTGTGTGTGTGAGAGAGAGAGAGAGAGAGAGAGAGAGTGTGTATATATATATATATATATATATATATATATATACTAGCAGCATCGCACACTCTACTTGTGTGTAAAATATAAAAAATATATATTTCAATTTAATACTTATTTTTTTTTTCATCATGAAAATATTAATGTATTATTAAATTTTTTTTATAATAATACTTTTTTAAGAATTATTTGAAATAATTTCTTAAATTATAATAATTTAAAAATAAAATAATTATATGAAATAAAATTAAATTATAAAGAATCAACACAAAAAGGAAAAAAAAATCAAGTAATTGTAATTATAGAAAGTGGTTAGTGGGTTGAGAACATGAGTTTTCAAATTGAATTGTGATATTACAATATTGTCCTCTCTATTTGTTTTTTTTTGCATGTGTTTAATAATTAAAAGGGTAAAATTAGCATATCAAAATTTGGTATCCAAATTAAATTGATTTCATGGGAATTTTCAATATTAACCACAATTATATACAGTTCTAGAGTTAAAAGGCAACTTTTATAAAATTGTAGAAAAAACTGTCATTTTAGACACAAAAGTAACTTTTTTTCATAATAGTATATATTAGCAACATCGCACACTCTACGTGTGTGCAAAATATAAAAAATATATATTTCAATTTGATACTTAATTTTTTTATGATGAAAATATAAATATATTATTAAATTTCTTTTATAAGAATACTTTTTTAAGAATTATTTGTAATAATTTATTAAATTATAATAATTTAAAAATAAAATAATTATATGAAATAAAATTACATGATAAATAATAAACACAAAAAGAAAAAAAAATCAAGTAATTGTAATTAGAGAAAGTGATTAGTGGGTTGAGAACATGAGTTTTTTAAATTGGACATAATATTACAATATTGACCTTTTTATTTGCTTATTTATTACATGTGTTTACTAATTAAAAGAGTAAAATTGGCACATCACAATTTGGTATCCGAATTAAATCAATTTCATGTAAATTTTCAATTTTAACCACAACTTTACATATCTCTATTTATTTCACATAAAATTGAAGGACAAATTTTGTAAAATCACATAATAACAGCCATTTGTGAGATAAAAATAATTTTTTTATAATAATATAGATATAGATATATATATATATATATATATATATATATATATGTAGAGGGAGGGAGGGAGGGAGAACCAACTCCCAACAAGCCAGAATTAAATGAAGTATGATTTTAATTGTGAAAGCGATTTCGATTTATTTATGACGTAACATTAAAAAACAAGTCAATGTCGTCTCGTGATGTAGGCTTCTGATACGGTTTGATAGCAATTTCATCCTACTCTAAACCAGGCAAATACTATATGTCAATGCATCACACTCTTTAACTCCCATTTTTAATTTTCCAATTGTACAATAATAATTATAACAACAACAATAATAATTAATGCACGTAATGTAAATGCTTTTAAAAAAGTGTTTCGATTATGTGTTAATTATATGATAGTATTTTAATAAATTACACTAATATATCTTCTTACTTAGAATTTATTTTAATGATACTGTAAAATATCAAAATAGAGACTATAAATACTCAACTGTGTGATCTTCTTGATTAATATTTCAAAAAAGTCAAAAAAAATTGAAAAAAAAAAAAAACAAGGTATGGTCAATTATTGGCTGCTAGCAGTCTTTTGCAGGCACTGGCAATTCATAAGGACAAGACAGTTCATGTGGGTGTTTTGGGTCATTTTCAAGAATGATGCACACAAGAAAAGAATGGAGACGCATAAAATCAAAAATTTTAATTAAGGATAAATCAAGATTAGATTGTTATAGGCTATGAAAACTAGTCTTATTATTAATATCACGAAATTTTAAACATTAATAAAACTATATATGAAACATGATTTTAAATAGATTTGAGCAATATATGTGTATATATGTATATGTTTTGTAATATTGTTATGTATAACATATCTTATTATATTTGTTAAGACACGATACATTTCTGAATGGAGTTGTAATATGAAAAGAAATTGTTCAGATTTTTTTCCTTGTATCTCAACTATTTATTTGATGCGTATAAGATGCATTTATAGAAATTTCATACTATTTTTATGCTTATCTTGCATTGATGTATACACATTATAAGAATGTACCATCTTTAGTGATGAGCCAATACATTATAAATTTAGTCTCTGTAACGGATTTTATCTATAATAATTTATTTAGTAAATGTTTTGTCACTGATTGTGTTTTAATTTTATTTAGATTGAATTTTTTACTAATACATCACAAATACTTTAAATCTGCCACAAAATCTCTTCGTCACAAATTTTTCATTAGTAAATAGCATGCTTTTCTTGGAGTGAAACAGTAAAAAATTTTGCACAATTATATTGTTAATAATCTGAAGCAAAACTTTGAGGAAGAGCGACCATTCCTACCAACTCTGTACTTGTTCCATCCTCGAGATGGATTGAGGAATACATAATCGATATATCAGTACCTTACACGGCTCAAATAATTACTAAATATCCCACATCATGTCGTAGCAAACTATCCCATTCTTGAATCCTCATTATTTTTCTAACTGTAGAAGGTGATTTGCACAAGTCATATATAGGAGCTGTGATGTGTATTGTTGCAATAAGGAACCCATGTTCAGTATGGTGAAACTCACTTATTAGCTACAATAAAAGCTTGAGAGGTTCTTACATGTGGGTGATGTTGGTCTAGATGTGGCTTTGCAAAATGGGGGGGGGGGGCCCTAATTCAAGAGATGACATGGGGGTACCCATCTTGGTGATATGTGTTGGAAATTAGGTCATGGGGTAGAACTCTTAGATATTTTTCCGGGTTGATTAATTGAATAAGTTTTGTACCATCACTTCACGATTTTGTAAGAAATAAAATACAAAGTTGCGTGCAAGTTGAGTTCTCGACAGAGTTCAATTTTTGTGTTTAGCTCTACCATCGGATCAAAATATGAATTTAGGTGTAGATAAAATGAAGTTGGATATCGAATTTGAGATTTTAACAAATCTCAATCCACAATGTTTGAGTTGACCGACGACCATAGACCTTCTATTTAAGTGGTATAATTTCAACACCCCCCCCCCCCCTCTCCTTTTTAAATTATAAAAGAGGGTTGGATGGAAATTTGATTTTCCATCACGCACAACTATTTATATATATATATATATGTATGTATATATGCACAAACACATATACATACATATGTACATATATGAATGCTAGCTTAACCAATTTAAAACCCAAAAGCCGGCAAAGCCACTATCTCCTAGTTGAAACACTATCACATGTCTCACATTACAAGACAGGTTTCGAGTTCAAACATAAGTTCTTCTAAATAGAAATCAATGAAATGTTAAAGTAAAGGACAAGACAAAACAAAACAATACAAAACAAAACAGGCCCACAATAAATTAAAATGATATCTGGGGTCTTGACACTTATAGCCACGGGCTTCTCGAATAAATTGGGCCCAATTAAATACATCTCGTTTACACTTTACACCCAATATGCATTGCATTTCCTGTTTAGATCAGCTTATGCCCTTAATCTCATTAAGAAAGAAAATTTCACATATCTCCATTTTTTTTCTTCTTCTTTTTTTTTTTAAAATTAGTCTAAGATCTCTTTTTCACAAAGAGTCCGTTTGGATGGATTTTTTTTTTTAAAAAAGAAGAAGAGCTTAGTTTTTTCCTTGAAAAAAAAGCACTTTAGAGCCAAAAAAAATGCATTTGGATGGGTTTTTTTAAAAAAGTAGAAGCTATAAATAAAAGTACTTTTTAAAATATTTTTAATTATTGTATCCAAATGCAGAATTGTTTAGTTTAATAAAAAAAAAACTCTATTATAAAAAATACACAAAAAAACCCATTCGAGAAGCATTTCTTTTTAAGTCCATCCAAATGGCCCTAAAGCAAGTTGATTTTTTCAAAATCGCGTATTAGTAAGAAATAAGAAAAATAGACTTTATACGGACAAAAGTTTAGTCACAGCTTGAAATTCATCACTAGTAACATATCGTATTTGCATAAATATAATTTCATAAATTTAATATTGATAAAAATTAATTTTGAATTTATCATTTCTGATATAATTAATGACTAATTAATAGTGTTTAATTTGTAGTTATTGTGATTAATACACGCATGATGACAATATATAATTGATGAAAATTTAATACAAAAAGATTTCACTAATAAATTTAATTTACATGTAACATCATCACTCTTAAAATTTTCACAAATTTCTAATGGTTCAATTTAAAAGTTCTTGAAATTACTAATTATCACTTTTTCTTTTTTTTTTTTTTTTGAAGAATTTGGGCCATTAATTGGGCTTACTTGTTGTACAGAATACAGATACCACTTATTCAATGGAGATGTTGTAGACCTATTCAAACGGGCCAGTTCAACGCGGATTTTAATTTTGTACCAGGTCATGAGAGGTTCGGGCCGGGTTTTTAACTGCTCTGTGGAATTTTACTTTGTTATATATATTTTTGAGATTGTGATTATTAGTCCGTCAGAATGACTTTTTTTTTGTTTTTTCTTTTTTAAAAAAAGAGAAACACTTAGTTTTTTTGAAAATAAGAACTTTATTAAAAAAAAAATTGTGTTTGTTTTGACTTGTTTTAAAAAATTTAAAAGTGATTTTTTTGTAAGTTATTTAAAAAAAAAAAATCTTTTAAAGCAATTATAAATTACTGTATCAAAAATGCAAAACTGCTTAATTTATGGAAAAAAAATTACTATAAAAAGTACGGTTTGACAAATTCTTTTTATTTAAATCTATCCAATCGGGCTCATACAACTTTATGATAATTTGTATCTCAAACTTTTTGAATCACTTTATTAGTGAATTAACAAGTGTTGTAATTAGCTCGAATTAGATGTGAATCTGATTACTTAATAGCCCATTTGGCCGCAATTAAAGGACAACATAAAAAATAATAAAATTAAAATAAACGAAGGCTAAAGATAACTAAATAAAGAAAAGGAAAAGAACAAAAAAAAAAAAAAGAACTTTGATGATTAATTATTTAATTTTATTCGTATGTTAGAGAGTTGGGAGACATGCGCCAAATACGCTATTGTCAAGGCCAAAAAGAAAGTATCTTGGCTTTTTGTTTTCCCTTTTTTTTTTTTGACCAAAAGGGGAGCAAATTTTGGCACTATTAATATGAGAAACTCAAAAGGTGAACCATATTGATAAAATTTTGTTTGACTAAATAAAGAATAATGAATTTTAAAAACCGAGATTTCATAAACAAAACAATGTCATTGTGTCTAGATTCATAATTCAGAATATATTATGTATAATTATTCTAAAATATCATTCACTTGACAAATATACGTATGATAACCAGTCAAATGTATGTATTTAAATTAATGAATTATGAAAATTCATGAAGAGTTGGCATGTTAATTAGTTTGTAACAAATAAAATGTCAGCTAGGGAGATTCGATGTGGTTTCCTAATTAAAAGAGTGGGAAATTTTAATTCTAACTTAGTTTGATCAAATCCAACAAATTATATGATAAGTGTATTGTACTTGCCAAATGATTGATCACTCTTTTTAAATTATCAACTATTCTGTAAAACATTCCCACGTGATTAACACTCATTCGGTTTAACCGGGTCTGGACTAAAATCTACCCTAAAAGAACTTAATTGATATGGAATGTTTCTTTCTCCAAAATTCATTGGATTAGACCCAATCTGACCACTTCAGTCCTATCAATACATTAGTAAATTAAATTATACTTTTCATTAGGTTTGACATTTATTAGCCGATTACTGCCAGTCATAATACTTCAAGATAGTTGACATGTTAATTTAATACTTCAAAAATATTTAATTTAACTTTGTTAAAATATAAAATAAAGATATACTTTTTAGAAATAAGGTACAAATTTTTCATTATAGAATTGAAAACAAATGAGGTATAGGGTTTTCAAATATCATTACTTTTGAAGAAGTATTTCCTAAAAATAATCCAAACCAAACATCTATATTTTCTCCTTTCTCGGAAAAAACAACTCCAAACAAGATTGTATTTGAAACAATGATTGTATAAATATTAAAATATAAAACATTTCCAAATGCATGGCAAAGTTTTTCAAAATTATAATCAAAACGTGACAAATTAATATTATTGGTCCCCCAAAAGTATATTAGTAAAGTACACATCTATGGCTAGAAATTGCAATGAGAGACTCATGACTTAGTCTAGACACTTCAAACTTTTCCAACCCTACCCGGACCTTGACCCAAAGTGTGACCTTTTCACATTTTTAATAATTAGACTTAAATTTACACGTCTAGAATTTAATTAATGAATTAACTTAGATAGATGGACCGTGGCTAAATGGATCTGGTCAATTGTATTGGGTAGGGGATTATTGACCGCGATCCGGGTTGTGGGTCAAGTCTTGCACCTTAATTAGTCAATGAATTAAAGCTTCATCAACTGTCCCAATCACTTTTGCAATGTCACTCCCATGAAAAATGTACTTCTATTGCTATTTCTATGTCAAAATGTACCTTGATTTGGCATGCAGAGAGAAGGGTTCACACACACACACACTAATGGAGAGAGTGGCAGAGGGGGAGAGAGAGAGAGAGAGAGAGAGAGAGAGAGAGAGAGAGAGTTTTAATTATGGGCAAAAATATTGAAATGTGGTTTAATGTTTTGAAGGGTAAAGTATACACATAATACACTATAAATCAAATTCAAAGTTATCACTAGTAACATTAATATTTTTTATACTATCATTGATGACATATATTTATGAAAGATGATAATAATTTTCATTTTGTCACAATATCGTATACTTTTAATGAAATTATCATTTTAAGTTGTCACTAATATTTACAATGTTAGTAATATTTACAATTAGTGGCATTTTTATAATTGAAAAGTTAGTGATTAAAATATTGACATTGTGGTTGACTTGTGACAAGATTTTTATAATTGTTAAATTGTCATTATAAAAATATCACTAATGATTATCAGTAACATATATGTTTCTATTAACCTTATACGAATGATTTTAATTATGATAAATTAAACGTCGCTAACTTTTTTTCCTTTTCCATAGTGACATACATACATACATACATATATATATATATATATATATGTATAACTTTGTACAGACATAATGAAAGACAAGGTTAGTCCTTAAGTGGGAGACCACACACGTTTTTGAAGACATTTTGTGTCTCGTTTTATTTGGTCTTTTTTTCTAGTGGGGAGGTGTGATTTCTTTTTCGGCTAACGTTTTCTTCAAGGATTGTGAGATCTAAGTGATTTGTTTGTCTTTTAATTTATGTAATATTTGAGTATTTTCTTGTGCTTTTTGGGAAAACTCTATCTCTTATTGTTGTTTTGTTAGTTGTGCAATTAATTTAACTTCAAAGTTCCAGTTGATAAGATCAAATCCGTAATTGTTTGATTGAATCAACACAAGTGGAAAGTAGTATAATTCGTTGTACTACAGAAAATACACAATCTAGTTTCGAGCAACCACGTTTGTAGGCTTGTTGGCTAGGATTTGGGTATTTCTAGTTTTTAATGCTGTTAACGGGTTCAATCCTGTCGCTCGACTAGGGTTATTTGTTAATTAGGGATTATTCATAGCATTCGCATGTCTAGTCTATTATTAAGGAAATATTAGGTTGAGCGAGTTCTCTGAAGGCTATAACCAATCTATTGCATGATTTAAAAGCTATTTTTGAATCAATAATCAATCCATGAAAATGTTGTGCGAAGAATTACCCTTGACTGAGTCTTTATTCTTATAGATTTGATTTTTATTTCTCTCTTGTTTTTATCAACTTGACATTCAAAACCCCCCTTCTTTATTTTGCACTCTTGGTTAACTCGGAATTTATCAATAAGTTATTCCCTGTGGGATCGACCATTCTCACCCTATTTACAAATTTATTTGGAATTAGGAATAGTTGAATTTATTTTTAGTGGATTCGACACCCATCACTTATCTTATGATAAACCTACATTACGAATGCCACCAATTGATAATGTAAGCGGTCAAAGATCTCAATCTGGAAGCAATGTAATAAACGGGTACAAATAGTATTAAAATATATGAGTTCAAAAGGTATAGTGTAATAGGTACACTATGAAATTAAACAATATTTATTGAGACTCTATAAAATATTGTTGAAAGTGAATATTGTCACATATTATTATTATTTAAGACACTAGTCAAGAGCAATGCCAAATCAGTGCATCAATATTGTTTATGTTGACATTTTATAGTGTCATAAAAATATTCCTTGGTTCAAAGTTTAATGTAACTTATTGAGATTATTTTCGTGAAAAGTCACAATAGTGCATAATTAAAAAACAACAAGATAAAAATTTATCGAAAGCATTAGATTAGATGTACTAAATTAGGTCGGTTTTTAAGTAGCGGCAGATGCTAAAATGATCTACAATTGTCTGATTTCTTATGCTAATTCTCTTTCCGATTAACTACTATCTCAGTTTTAAAATATCTGTTATTTAAAAATTTTTCATAGACCTTAAGGAAAATTTAAAAATGTATCATAATTGACAATTTTACTCCTATTAATAACTTATTGAAATTTTAACAATTTCAGACAAGTGAATTAAATATTAATTTAAATATGTTATATGAATGTTATTTATGTAAGGAAAAATTTTATAAAAAAAATTGTATTAAATATTAATTGACTTATGTTTGTAAAATAACAGATATTTTAAAACAATATTAAAATGCCAAAAGGACAGATATTGTGAAACGAAGATAGTATCATTAATAATTTTTGTTAGCTTGCATGAAAATGAATTGATTGAATAAACTAATTAATCTGTGTGCATATATATATATATATATATATATATATATTTCCCACAAATTTATTTGTTTTTTCAGGCCCCACTTCTAAAACAATATCCTGGGAGATTGAGGCTTATGGCTCTACAGATTAGCTTCTGTTGTGTAGCAACAACCATTTATGGTGCGGCGACGGAGAGAAATATTTCGTCGTGTAAGCTTGGTTGGAATATTGATCTTTTATCGGTCGCCTATTGTGTATGTTACTATGTTTATTCATTTATTACCTTCATAGTTTTAATAATTTAATAGCACTTTATATTGTGTGTGTGTATACATATATATATATATGTATATATACAGGCTCATAAGAAACTACCTATTTGCATAATGCCTAAGTGGTGTTTTCAGTTATTAGATTTGGTAGGATGATGTTATAATTTTACTTTTTAAAACTTTTTGAAATTATCATATTCAAGCTAATGGATAAAAATATTTGTTGGATATCATCCGAGTAGCATGAATTTTTTTATATAAAACCATACTAAATTTTCATTTTTTCTTTTTTATGTTCAACATGCTACTTAAAAAAACATTCCAATTGGACAAATCATTGCCAATGCACTTTTTTGATACACTCGCCACAAGAAAATACTTCTTAAACTAACAAAAAATTGTGATTAGCATATTCTATTACAAATATAAGGCATTTGTAATAATTTTATGATTGAAATTCAATCAAAACAAAACTGAAGCAAAATTCAATTTCAAGGAAAACCTCATGCTACACCCAAGTAGTGTTTTTAACTATTGAATTTAAATATGATAATGTCAAAAAATATTAAAAAGTAAAATTGTGACATCACCATACTTGATCAAACGATTGAAAATATCATTTAGGCATGACTCAAATAAGTAACATCTCATACCCATTTTCAATTAATGCATCTAGTAATGGACTTGTGAAGTACAAAACTTCTCACAGAATATGGGTTTCATTAAAATGATGCGTTATTCTATTAAGGAATGGAGTACATACTTTCTTGTAGGAGTGGCAAATGGGTGGGTTGAGTTGGGTTTGGGTTGGATTCATATGGATTGGGTTTGAAATGGGTTGGGTACAAAATGAGTTCAAGTATATGGATTCAAGATGGGTTGGGTTTGGATTGGGTTGGGTTGAACCCAAGTAGGTCCAAATTTCAAAGCAAAAAATGTGTATTTATTATACTTGAAAGATTATATCTATCATTATTTATTTTATTAAAGATTATTATTATTATTATTATTATTATTATTATTGCTACTACTTTCAAAAATGTAAAAATGTCAGCTACCAATTTAAATTGACTCCTATCATCAATCCAAATTTTTATTTCATTATTTGGTAAGTTAAAAAACAAAAAAGGCACGTAAGTTCTATCCAGCCCACAGACCCTAGACCAAAACCCACTATTTCATGATAATTTCATGTTGATTATAGTACTGTATTAAAAATTGTCATCACACTTTTTAGAAAATATTATATATATATATATATATATATATGTGTGTGTGTGTGTGTGTGTGTGTGTGACATTAACGTTCTATTCGACATAAGATTTGTCTTTACATCCATAAAATAGAGTTTGAAATTAGATTATATATGAGCAACCTATCCGAAGTATTTATCAGCTACATTAAAAAAATTTAATCGAAATATATAAGTTTTCTATTTTTTAATACTTAGTCAATGTGAGGCAAAATGTTACATTATTTCATGCCATATTGGGTATGATTTGTTTGAGAAAATATCAAATAATCTGGAAATGCATATGTTTGCCAGCTTCCAAAGTCAAAAATTCTGCTTTTAATTTTTTTTAGAAAACAGAAATTTTATTATTACAATCATATTTGTGTGGAGAATAGATAAGTCCCCCTATTTGTTTAGTGCTGATGCTTTGAATCTGCATATAATTTGTCTAATCAGCCACTTATGGACAAAATAATAATAATAATAATACTAATAATAATAATAATAATAATAATAATAATAAAAGAAACAAATAGTTTTCCTAGTATAGTAATTTTTTTTTCATTCAACAAATAGATCAAATATATATCCACACACAATGAAACCCATTCCAAATCCATTTTAAATCCAAAACCACCTCAACCCAATTGGAATCAAACCCAACCCAACCTAACCTATTATAAAATTTTTAAACTCAACCCAACCCAAAACTAATTAGATTGAGTTGAATCCATGGGTTTGAGCCCATTTTACCACCCCTAATAAATTTATCCAGTGGGACTCGTTTGGTAGGTTTTGTGATATCTAGTACTTTATTCCCTGCTTTTGTGGCAATGGTATTAATTTGTGAAATTAATGTAACGGATGGTCGCTAAAAGACGACGACAAAGCATCAGGCACAGGCTGCTGCGCCAGTTGTTCATGGCAGCAAAAAGGAGGTGACAAATCGTAGTGCTGGGACGAGGGGAACAAAGTCTGGCATCGCAGGAAGCTGGGGGGTAATATTAACATGCATTTGGATGTTGGGAGTGTGGACCCAGCTGACCATGCCGTAAAGCGAGCAGACCTTTCCCGAAATAGCATGCCCATGCAGCCAAAGAAAAAGAATGACACCCTAAGCTACAACCCTAAGTGGGCTAAGCCCTTTCACCATCCGTTTATTCTGGAATCTCTTTCTTTCTTGTGATATTATTGTTCGAAATTTGGAGTCTCATTTCAGTTTGCGAGTCTGATAAGAAGATGCAGCTCAATTCTTTACTTTTTCAAAATAATCAATCATTAGTTTTAATAATATCTATACTATTATAAAAAGAAAGTCTTTTTTATTTTACAAATGTCGGTTATTTATATGATTTTACAAGATTTGCCCTTCAATTTTATGTTAAATAAATAAAAATATATAAAATTATGTCTAAAATTGAAAATTCACATGAAATCAATTCAATTTGGATACCAAGTTTTGATGTGCTAATTTTATCCTTTTAATTAGTAAACACATGTAATAAATAAACAAATAAAAAGGTCAATATTGTAATATTACATTCAATTTAAAAAATCCATGTTCTCAACTAACAACCCATTTTCTCTAATTACAATTATTTGGTATTTTTTCCATTTTGTGTTTATTCTTTATCATGTAATTTTTTTTATATATAATTATTTTATTTTTAATTTATTATAATTCAATAAATTATTTCAAATAATTCTTAAAAAAGTATTCCTATTAAAGAAATTTAATTATATATTTATATTTTCATCCTAAAATAAATTTAACCACTAAATTGAAATATATAATTTTTAGATTTTGCACACACGTAGAGTGTGCGGTATTGCTAGTATATATATATATATATATATATCAGTGCGTCTAATGAGAAATACACATCAATTCCTCACTTGCAAAGGCAGGAACTGAATGCCTAAAAGAATAAAAGAAAAAAAAAGTTCAAATTATTTTCTGTTTAATGAAGAGAATTGGAGGTTTTATGAGAACAATTTCACTTTTCAAGTTAGAATAATTTATTTAGAGTTGTTAGTCATTTGATCATTTTAGAGATTATCCATTTCAAAGGCCATTTGCTATTTATAGTTTTAAAATAGTTTTTATTATATTGAATCTAAATAAAAAAAAAGTGGACTATACATATTTTTTTAAAAAAACAAATGAAGAAAACAAACTCTTGTATGAGAGAGAAAGCTTTTGGTTCAGCAATTTAGCCCATTTATCAAATTAGTAGGCCCATTTATCAAAGTGGAACAATCTAGGTTTATGTGCCCCTCTTTCTCACTTTTAGGGCAGAAAAAAATAAATGTGATAGGAGCAATGGTGCCCCTACGTCGGAGCGAACGGCTGAAGCGCAAGCATGCGGCGGCGGCGGAAAAGGTGTTGTTGGACGAAGAACACTTCTCCACCCGCCAAAAGAAGCGCCGTGAAATCTTTCGACGATCTCCTTCCGATATAACGACGGTTTTTGCATTCTCTTTCTTCTTTTTTTTTTTGAATTTTTTGCTCTTCATATTTTGTACCCCTCCCTTGTTATTATACGTACATTATTTATTTGATTAAAGGATCTAGGGTTTAACACTAGTTCGTGTAAAAAATTTATCGTTCAAATATAATTTTCGGTTCAATTTTGTCTATAGGCTGTACCTTCGATGATATCTGGTCTTTGGTCTGATGATAGCAAACTACAGCTTGATGCTACTTCACAGTTGTTTCAATTGCTTGCAAATGGTAAGGATTGTTTATGGCTAAGAGTTGTGAATTATCCACATTGAATATTAACAAATACGACTTCATTATTAACAGGAGACCAACCTCCAATCGATGAAGTTATACAATCGGGAGCTGTTCCTCGCCTTGTTGAATTCATTATGAGGAATGATTATCCCCAACTTCAGGTTTCTACTTAAAATGCTTTTATCTGCCGGTCTTTTTGTGACCTACAAATGAATTTATGCCTATTATTACTTCTTCTTCTTCTTCTGTTAGTGTGAAGCAGCTCGCGTTCTCAAGAATATAACTTCTGGAACATCTGAAAACACTAAGACTGTAATTGATTGTGAGGCAGTCCCTGTACTGGTGAAACTTCTTGACTCTTCCAACTTGGAAATGCTTGAGCAGGTATAACAACTGTAGGAGTTGAATGTTTGTTTGAGATAACTATCATGTGTTTTTGGTAGTGTATAGCTTTCTTTATATGCATCCTATTGTCTTAATTTTCTGGCTTGACATGCAGGCTGCATGGGCTTTAGGAAATATTGCTGGTGATTCTACTGGATTTCGTGATGTTGTCCTTAATAGTGGGGCGTTGCGTCTCCTCTTGACACGGTTAAATGATAAAAAAGAACTCTCTTTTCTGAGGATTGGAACATGGGCTCTGTCCAATTTTTTTGAGGGAGAACTTGAACCTCCTTTTGAGCAGGTATGAACCATTTTTATTATCTTCACATCCAAGATAAGTATATCTCTAGTTCATCAACTATCTAATAAAGCATTTGTTCATGGAGATTTTATTATTCGTTTGGTGTAGCTTGAGTCTGCAATCCCCATCCTTGCTTCTCTCATTGACACAAACGATGCACAAGTCTTGAAGGAAACTTGTTGGGCTTTGGCATATCTTTCTCGTTGTGGAGGCGGACTAAAGTCGGCTATAATTGAAGCTGGTGTATGGCTCAAGCTTGCAGAGGTTATACAGTAAGTATGCCGGCCTCTAATTATGTACTGTATCATATATAACGATAGTTTGCTAATCCGTGTTACTAATCTCCTAGGCACCCATCTCCATCAGTGGTTTTCCCTGCTATTAGGACGATTGAATCTATTGTTAGTGGGATCGATCCAATGGAGGTGGGGAGGGAGCTGCCCAAGGAGGGAGACTTCTCATTATTTTTTCGAAATGGTATGAGCAAATTTAGATAATACCTTTGGCTATCTTAATCTTCCGAATACAAAGTTTGCATTCTTTCTTATTCCTCTATTTGCCTGATAAACACCCATCGATTTTAATTTCGTAATAGAAGGATAAGTTGAACATATGATGCTCTCTATCTTTTGCTTATGTCATTAGTTTAATTGAGCTAAATCAAACAAAAATTGCAGTGATAATTAGACCTGCACCTCCTGAGATTTGGCATATATACACTCAGACTCGTTGAAGTCTGTGTAGTCACAGAAACCACCCTGCTATCAATCTTTTAGGGGGTCTAAATGCAAGACAAAAGTTGACATTTGGGTTGGTTTATGTAATTATGGAAACCTCAGGAGCCAAATGTAAGACAAAAGGTTCATGGCGATGGCGATTGTGTATTTATGCAAATCCAATGGGTCTGAGTTAACATTTCTTAAAATCAAGCTGGAACCCTTAGCTCCTGGATAACCTGTTGTACTTTTCTATTCGTTTCTCTTTTTTTTTCCCCCTTTTTTTCTTGCTCTAAAATTTTAAAATTTCCGTGCTCATGCTAACAAAGATTGTGTTTCAATATTCAGGAACCTTTGGCAGTAACCCTTCGTCTCTCAGCCATGATCGATAGAAAGATGTTCAACACCTGCATCGAGACTGAAGCTCGCAACATTTTGAGCTCATTTAACCATCGAGTTCAGGAGATTTGCTGTGGAATGTGGAAACAGGATGATACGGGCATATAACAATCAAATGATGGTTTTTGGAACAAAACATAAATGCTGTTTTGGACAATTTCTTAGCGGTGTTGGGACACGTTGTTAGTAAATTATATTATGTTATGTTATGTTATGTTGATATGTTATGTCTTAGGTTGTATGTTTTATTAGTTCATCATGTGAGCAGTGAGCATACTATATATATATATATATATATATATTTGACTATGTTGAAGTGGATTCTAAATCATCATTCATTCACTTTATTTTTAATTTGGCAAGACAAGAAGCACAACTTAGAGCAGAAAATCAAATTTTCATCTGAACTTACTTGGCCGCCATCAACAAAAGCAAAGAAAAAAAAAATCAGAAATTTTTTTTTGCATATTTTATTTCTTTATAGAAAGACTGTTTATTTTAGAATTGATTTTTCAGAAGTATTCAAGTTCAACTTTTGTTTGTCTAATGGAAACTTACTATCTTTTAGATTATATTATATTTTGCTTTTTTACTCAATAATTTGTATATTTAATTTATTGAGTTTTATTTCATGAGTTTTTTTTTTTTTGGTCAGAATATTTTTATATATTTCACAATCAATGGATAAATACAAAAATGAAAGAAAAATGCATATTAGCAGAGGGTATATTTTTTCATTCAAAAATAATGTAATTAATGTTTTATAAATTAATTGATATTTTGGTCGATCTCTTAATAAATCAATGGGAAAGGAGCTCCAATATAAAAATTTGGAGTGCAAATATCATATTCCAAATTCAAATGCTATCTAATTGGCAAGACAAAATTTTCACTTTTTATCTCAATATCCATCTATTTAAATATGATTTAGAAATTCACTCTTAACAATTTCTCTCACAAAATTTTATTGCCTTTCGTTTACTCTCAATATTTGATTTCAATTTAAGATAGCTCAGCATTATTTTTCCATTTAGAAGCTGGTTTAAGTGTGACATTTCAATTTCATTTCGACATCATCAATTTGAAAAGCAAAGAACAAAACCACTAACTCCGATTGGTGGGGGTGATTCAGTGTTATGAATGAAGGATCATTTGCACAATGTTTTTAAAATTAGTTCGACCATCGATTAAATAGAGATGATGTCATAATATATAATATTTACATTTAATTAGGATATATACATATATAATTACCACATAAGAACGCAGACCCTAAATACATTATAAATATAGTTTGTATGACGGATTTGGTTATAACAATTTCGTTATTAAATGCCTTATCAATTGTTTGTGATTATCTTTTAAATTTTGATTACATTGAATTCTGTCATTAATCAATCACAAATACCTTAAATTTGTGATAAAATCTCTGCTTTTTCGTTAGTGAATGTAATGCTTTCTTGTATGATTAACAATATATATATATATATTAACAAAAAAATAAAAAAAACTTTTCATTTAAAATAATATACATGTATATATATTATAAAATACACTATTGCATGATAGATATATTATTTTCTATTTATGTTATAGTGTTTTAATTATTATACAAGTGGCGTGAACATGATAGGTGGATAATTTTGCAAGCCTCAATAAGGGAAAATTCTTGTCCAAACTTATTTTGATTGCACTCAATCAATCATATAGCAAGTACTAATATACTTGCCATTTGATTGGTCATTTTTCTAAACCGTATAAAACACTCACCGTGTGATTGATCGGGATATGGCCGAATCTAGCGTGGATAAGAATTTTCCCTCAATAAGAATCTTAAAAGAAAAAAAAGGAAAAAAGGCAACACAAATATTTGGAAACCTACTCTCATGCCCAAAACCCCTCATTATTGAGTGAGTGAGAAAGGGGGAAAAAAAAAAAAAAAAAAAGAAAGAGAAAATGGCGGAGATGCGCTGACTATTTATCTGAAAATTTTCCAACATTTGAAGATAGCAAGATCAAACACTGCATTTACATTGTCCAAAAAACATCTTCAAAGAACACCTTTTCCTCTAGTAAAATGTGTGTCACCCTCTTGTTCTAAAGGTGTGTATTAATACATTTGTAATTTAAAAGATTGATTGCTTTCTTGCACTTGCATCAAATGTTTAGTGGCGTTTAGTTACTTTCTGCTTGATGTATATTTGAAGATCTAAATAGTTTTATAAACACTGGAAAGAAAAAAAGAATCAGTTCCTTTTTACTCTACTAAAATTTATATTTGTACAGTGTTTGAAATCCATAAAAATAAATAACTTACAAATATTTTACATTCTTTTCCCGAACAATGGATTCTATTAATGTTTCCACACCTCAAATAGGATTAATTATTATTTGTTGGAAACATTAATAAGTTAAAAAGTTTATGAATTCTACTTTTTGTGACTACAAGTAATTATAATTGTTATTTAATGACATATAATTCAATAACTTATAATCTATTTGAACAAATATATAAATATGTGTGTGTGTGTGTGTGTGTGTGTAAGTATATACATTAGATCACAACTCATCAACTATATGATAAGATCATATTTAGTAACTTATTTATGGCTTTCTATAATAATGAAATTAAAAATTTACATTTAGTAAAAGAAGGCTTAAATTGACAACAGGCCCAAAGGGAACTAGACAACTCTTGAACTTCCTTGTGTTAAATATCTTAATATTTGCTGAAAATGACAACAATGCTGTACTTTTTTTCATAAACAAGAAAGAAAAGAAGAAGCTTATTCGAGTTTAGTTACTTTTTGGTTGATGTATATTTGAACATCTAAATAATTTTATAAACAAACGATTGAGCAAATATACCCTGCACTAATCACTACTCACCATTTAGTCAAAACTTTTATGCTTAGTAAAAAATAATAACATGAAAACAAATAAATTCTGAGCTAAATTATGTAGAATAGATACTGCATTTAGTCAATTTATTTGATGAATTATATATATATATATATATATATATATACACACACATATATAATTTTCATTGACGCTAGAATGTTAGACTTCTTTGTTTTTTTAATGTTGAACTCTTATCCTATATATAATATCAAAATATAAATCTTATTAGTTTCTTTCTGGGTTTGTTTTTTTTTTTTTGGTTATTTGTTTTGGACGGATGCTTACAAACTTGTGAACAAAACTACAAATTTAAAAAGAACATGATAAATGTAGGTTACTGTTTTAAAAATGAATCAACATTTTGATTAAGTTTTTAATAAAAAAATTGAAGTGGAATTCCAATAACAAATTTCAAAATATATGTATATACACATAATAAAATGTATATCATCCATACAAAAGATTCATTTGTGGAACAAAATACTAAGTTTGTCCCATAAAGTAGCAGTTTTTTTCTTTCTAAATTTTGTCACATCAATTAGGAATTTATCACATTATTTCTCATAAATTGTCAAAACATGGCCGGTAAAGTTGGGGGAAAATTTATGGACTTCATTGCATTTTGACCCCACATTAGTTGAAATTTTCAAAAAAAAAAAGGCCCTGCTCAAAAGAAATAAGCAAATGAGGAGTTCGTTGACGAAAATGGGCTAGCACTTATCCCTGGTTGTTAGGATATATTGGGAGGATCTCATTCCTATTGTTTATGGTTATATGCCTTGGGCAAACTGAACACCTACCTTCCAAGATGTGGTTCGGCTTAGTCAAATAGGTCCTAACTTTTATGGCTCGGGTTGGATCATCCCTCGGGTCTTCCTCTTATGGATCATGCCTTTGCCTTCCTAGTTAGGGCTGCCTTCCTACACCGAATCATCTTCCCAAATTGGATCGCATTTTCCTGGATTGGGCCTTCTCGACTCCTTAAATGGACTCCATCAAACAATAAAGAATATTCATCATCAAGTTTTTTAGTGACATATCTTTGTTCATGAATATGAATTTTGTACCCTATATCTTTTGTTTGATGGAAAAGTTTGAGTTGTTGTTTTCTTGGTTGCAGCCACAATGTTCATTTAAATACTTTTGAACACAAAATGGAACAAGAGAGACGTGTTGTAGCACGAGGGCCTCAAGGATTTGGTTGGATATTATCTGTTATATATTTATATCACTTCTCTTCTTCTCTCTCTGCATAGGAAAAAAAAATATTATAATAAATTTTTATATCTAAAAAATCCATTAAATTAATTTTCAATCTTATAAATGCATACCGCTAATCTTTCATTCTAAAAAACCTGGTTGACAATTTTTTTTTGACTCAATTATCCTTAACATTTTATACTAAAAAGATTTAATGAATCATTTGTCTCATAATTTCTTTTAGAATTGTTTAAAATGGTTGGTAACAATGATGATTTTAATATAGTAACTTTATAAAGATTTTCAATTATAATATATATATTATATACACTATATACATATATTTGATTATGATTGAGATATTTTTTTTAGAACTTATTTTTGAACAAATTAACATAATAAACAGCAACACTAAAATCTCTAAAAAATTAATTTTAATAAATAGATTGTTCTGCATGTGGCATAGCAAAGGTAAGTGAGATTAATTTATATATAAATATAAAAAAAATCAACGTAAGAAATTTAGGGGTGATTTAATTTGTCTCATAAAAGGTTAAAAGTTAATGATTGGGTTTTTTTTTTGGAATGAAAAATTGATGAAATAGGTTTATAGGATTAAAAAATTATTCTTGGGTTTTTTTAGACATGAAAAATAATTTTAATGGAGTTTTAGTAATTTTTTCTAAAATATATTTTGAAAAGAAACCAGCATATAACTTTCGATTTTAAATATATTAAAGAAAATTGAACCTGAACCGCAATCTATCCCTATTTAAGAGTTCATGAGTTCTTTTTTCTTTAATTTTTTTTTTTCAAATTGATAACAAGTTCCTTAATTTTTAATCAAATTAATTACGAAATTGTTATTACTAATAAATTCTACTTATCTTATTTATTCAAACAATTTAATAATTTATTTTTGAAATAAGATTCATCATCTCGTAAATTTGATCTTATTTTCTGAAAAATAGTTTCACATTTCAGTTTGAGTACTTGTCATTTCCTAAATTATTCTTTGAAATTGCTCGAAGCCAGCTTTTGATCGTTTGATTGTGCATAGCAGAATTGACAATGTTTATCGTTATTAATGCACCGCACTATAGCTTAATAAACTGTGATAATTACTTGGGGTCCAATTAATTCACTCTCCCCCCAAACTCACTTGCAACTTGCAACAACACAATCGTACAAAATCATTGCCCCCGTCCCACCCACCACCTCGGGGGTGGGGGTTGGAGGGTATCATCGATCCTCTCAAATTTTACATCAAATCAAAATATTTATTTTTTAAAATTTTTAAAATTTGACCCCCTCCTCCCAAACCCCCCCCCCCCCCCCCCCACCCCTTCCAAATCAACAAAATATCATTAATCTTTTATAAAATTTGGACACCCGCTTTCCCGAACAAAATGTTTTAACTTGGTCCCTGCCCGCCCGTTCTCTAGACAGTTACTATAGAAAACAAGGCACATGAAATACTACCCATTCGAATAATACCAAATGATATTTTAACTTTGAATTAAAATATGATAATATTATAATTTTATTTTTTTATATATTTTACATTATCGTAGTCGAATTTAACAATCAAAGATATCAGTTGGGTAATATCGACTTAATAGTATAAAATTCCCCATTGTAGGTAATATAGTGATCCTTGATTTTTTTTTTTTCCCCCATGATACTGCTCTTGTTAAACATTCCATCTTCTTGCATCGACCCATCAATGTCGATTCTGAATATAAATCATAGAGCACAACCTCCAGCTATGAGGACCCAAAGAACAATTAAAGAACTAAATAAATAAACTTTGTCTTATTAATGAAGATGGACTTTGTAATTTCACTACATATATTATATATATATATATATATCACATAGGACGGCACCTACTCATGCATTAGGCCCCTTCTGCGTGTCAATGCCAGTACACTCTCTTAAATTGTGATTACTTTTTAGGATGTGACGTGTGTTCATTTATATTAGTATAAAAAAAATATTTTTTTTATAAATAACGGTTATTTATGTAATTTTATAAAATTTATTTTTTAATTTTATGTGAAATAAATAGAGATATATAAAATTATGGCTAAAATTGAAAATTCACATGAAATTGATTTAATTGGATACTAAATTTTGAGTGTGTCAATTTTATCATTTTATTTGGTAAACACATGCAATAAATAAACAAATAAAAATGTCAATATTATAATATTACATCCAATTTAAAAAACCCATGTTTTCAACCCACAAACCACTTCTGTAATTACAATTACTTGTTTTTTTTCCTTGTTGGGTTTATTCTTTAGCATGTAATTTTATTTCATATAATTATTTTAATTTTAAATTATTATAATTTAAAAAATTATTTCAAATAGATTCTTATAAAATTTTCTTATAAAATAAATTTAATAATATATTTATATTTTCATTCCTAAAAAAAAGTTAAGTACTAAATTGAAGTATATATTTTTATATTGTGACACATATACAGTGTGCGGTGTTGCTAAGTATGTATTAATTAGGAGATCATTTGTACATGTAATCGATTTTGATAGGATGTGTAGGTAATTTGTAACGTAATTATGAAAGTCTTTAATCACTGTAAAATATTCGATTTGAATTATAATTATATTTAAAAGTGACCTATACCCCATTAGATGACATGTGCTCTTTTTCATTCGTATTTTCTTTATTCGTTATTTAGTGGATGTTGTGGGATTAAGTGGGCTTATGTAAGGATTGTTTCTTTTTTTGTTTTTTTAATCGTTACTATTTTGGCGGGTCAAGAAGGTGAGGGTCAGATGTTTGGTGTTTCTTCTTCGATTACGGGAATTTAATCGCCACAGAATGTTCTTTCCGTCGTAGCTTTTCGGAGCCAAATCTAGTTAAGAGAATGAGGAACTCAATATTGCTAGTTTATTTCATGTGAATTGTTTTGCCTTCCCAAACCTAACCATCAAACCCAATGCATTCATTAGCCCTTTGCACCATAATCTCATTCCTTCAATATAATCTACTATCAAGAAAAACTAAAAACCGTGTGTTGAATAAATTTCAATGAATAGCCTCATGTGCCGCCATAACTATTGACATGTTAATAGGAGCAACACCAAGCACACCCACACCATCACCTAGTAAAATTAAATGCAAACATTGAATGAAGAGAACAAAATTTCATTATTTTCTTATATCAGTATATATAGACATCATTATATTTTGCCACAAAGTTCCTTTGCGTGAACAATGACAGTTAACCTCCAACAAGCCCCCCAACCCCCCCCCCCCCCCCCCCCCCCCCCCCCCCCCCCCCCCCCCCCCCCCCCCCACCAAAAAAAAAATCCCAAGATGCCAAATTAAAAACTAGGTTAAAAAAGGACTCCCTTGTAATAAAATATCAAGGTCTTGAATAGAGTTCATAGGCAGAGAGATCAAATGAGCCCCAATTATCTGCCACAAGACTTTGCAGATTTGCTTAGCTGATCTTGATCATCAGGTGAAAAACAATCCAAAATCTTCAATCTGTACCGTTGATTCATTTTGGGATTCAATATTTGGCAAATTGTACCTTCGGATGAACCACAATACATCTGCGGCTAGTTCATCACCAAGTATACTCTGCTGCGTTCAAAAACATCACAATCTTGGTACACAAAATCTTGACCATTGAATTGATCAGGCAAGCATTTGATCATGATCTCCACCGTTGATCGAATCGACTGGTTTTTGATACTCAAACATCATGGTATCTTCCAATGGCTATCCAACGAGCTCGTCGGGAAAATTCTCCGACGAGCCACTACTGAACCCGGGGCTAAAAGATTCCTTATTATCGTCATCCACATTTGGATTCACATACCTAGCAAATACGCCGCTAGATCGATATCCGCGCACTCGTTAGCGGACCCGGCAGGTCTGCCGTACTATGAGTGGGGCCAGTGTACCCTGCGCTTCCTTGCCTGGAGGCGGCCGCCCTGGCGCGGGCGGCTCTTCCGGCCAGCCGTCCGCCCCCACCGGCACGTTCCTCAGGGAAGCCGCCTTTGGTCCAGTAACCTACGGCAGGCCTTGATCATCCGTATCGAGGTTGCGAGCTAGAGGCTCTTAGCTATTCGTCGTCGCCCCACTTTGGTGTTCGCCGAGAGCACATCTAGGGACAATTGGCGCTAACTCGATATTGTTGTTGTTGTTGTTACCGTTGTTGCTGTATTTCCATCTCGTTCTGTCCATTAGCAATGGGCTGATTGGTGGGCACTCCAAAATTGAGTACTCACTGGTGTGTTACTATTGAACATTTTGGAGAATATATATATATATATATAGATAGATAGATAGATATATTTTCAAGAAAGATTTTGGGATACAGTTTTGTGATTTGGTATACTGAGATTAGGAGGGTACTATTACATAGATACTATAGATACAATGTGGGGGTGATATATATAGAGGGTTGGTGGTAGCTAGCTAGTGTGTGTAGTGTGTGTGTGAGTGTAAATGTTTTTGGTGGGTAGGGTAGGGTGGGGGTCGGGGTTTAGATTGTACACACTACACGCCGTGGGCGGCTAGCGAGCCGTTAGGACCAAGAAAGAGATCACATGTGATGCATAAATCGCATGTTAACACACAAATCACAGTCATAATTCATTTTATTTTTTTTTGGGGTTATGACAATCATAATTCATAGGAAAATGGGGATTTTTGATTTAATTATTGGAATGCGTTTTACTTTTGGGTAACGTGGCGTTTCTTAAGTGGCTACTTATAAGCGTGAATGGTGGTCAATAGTCAAAGCAGCCCCAAACCCCCCATTTTTCCAACTTGGCATTAGTGAAAGCTACCGTTCCTTGTTTGTTTTTTTAAAGAAATTGTGGATATTAATTTCGTTTTTTTATAAGGTAAATAAAAGGATACGTGAATATTTGAACATAAACAAAGTATAAGACAATAAATATATTGTTCAAGAAAAAAAAAATAGCAATTTTTAAATTCAAAAATAATTTCATGATTATATGAAAATTTTAATTAGTCGGTGAACACATTCGCCGTTAATTTTTCATAATTATACTAAATACATTTATCAATAAATATCATTCACTAACAAAGAGCAACGGAATGATGAAGTATCAACTAATAAACTCATATAAATGAGATAAATACTCGTACCTATTATAAATCCATCGAACCTTAAACATTGTACCTCATTAAAGTTGAAACCTCAGGCCTACCTATTAAAACGAAACAAAACCTTTGACTACTGAAAGAATGATAGAAGGTTTGGTGAATCATACTCTTACACAATAATTTTTATAAAAAAAAAAATATTTTCACCGAAAGCCTTAAAATAATTTAATTCAACCAACAAAAAAAATTTAAAAGCACTTCACCCTCTACAACCTTGTGTGGTGAATAAGTAGCATTAAGAAACAAACTTTAATTATATTAAAACTATTTATTCAAATTCATTTTCTAAGTAGTTAATTACAATTTTTCAATACATTAAACCTTACCTAATCTCGTCGGCAAGCTATGGACCAAATACAGCGAGTAGCTCGTCTAGGATCACCAAAGAATTAGTACAATTAAACAAGTTCATTAACTTATTATTTAATCATCACGATTAATGGTGCCATTCCACGTGCCAAAGTACTACGTGGCCACCGATTTCCTTAATTTAGATTTCTTAAACTAGAGCTTAATTATTCTTAATCATATTTAATTAATTGTGAAAAAATTTAACTAAAAAAAATATCTGTCCTCTTATGAGCTTCTTTGATTTCAGTGTTGGGGTTAATTGCACTTAAACTTCATTCCCTAATGATATTGCTTAATTAATTGCGCGTTCATTTCAAAGTCACCCTATTCATCCACGGAAAATAAAATATACAAAAATAATTTTAATTAAAAAAGGTCAAACCTTATTTGTGTTGCTCACATTTTTCTGATTGGCCTCCCTTCTTCATGGGTGCAAATGAGGTCAATCCATAGTTTCCGATTCAATTTAATATTCAGGCTGCATCGTAGATGGAACCGTGAAATGGATTGAGTTAAAAGAGAATTGGGAGAGAAAGGTTCAAAGTATTTTGATATAAAGTAGAGGTTGAAGGAGTTATAATGTGAAATGATTCGAGTAATTTAAATAATTTATTGTGGATATGAAATTCTTAATTTTTGAATTCATCGCTCCCAATCAAGAACAGAGTCAAGGGGAGGTGGAGGGTGCAGTCATATCTCCTTAAGTTTACATCGAGTTAAAATTTATATATATTTTTAAAAAAATGAAAACTTGGCCCCTATTATAAAAAAACATTTAATATTTTATAAAATTCGATCTTGATTCCCTCCTCCACCCCTAAACAAAAGTTTTTGGATATATATATAACAACAATTAAAAACTCATGTCTTGTCATCGAGCCCCTGATCAATCAAGCGGTCTTTTCCTCTTGTAATATTCCCACCACAAAGTGGGAAGACAATGCCCCGCGTCTAATAAGACTTGAACTCAAAATTCATAGTTACATATTTTGGAATCTCATCTTAGGCTACTGAACCAAGATTGCATCGATATATTGAATTGGTATAAAATGTATCACAATAAATCAAATAATAGTTTATATTATAACTTCAAGAATTTTATTTTATCTGTTATTTGAAATTAATTAAATAATTTGTTATTATAACTTTTTTATTTTCTTTATTGAAATTGATCTATTACATTTTAATTAATTACATCAATACCCATAGTTAAGAACAAAATATTACATCAATTATTCAGTAGATTAATAGAGAATAATAGCGAATTACATCAATTAAATTTTGCATAGCAACACAAAACCTAGACAATCTAAATCTCTAAAAGGAACCCTTCAAGTAAGAGAACCAGTTTGGACTCGTTTACTTAATTAATTAGTTTAGGTGGGATATGATTCAATTTCTAGTTTCAACCTTTGTTAATTTTTATGTACAAAATTTGAACACACACACACACACACAATACATGGTTTGAAAAATTTATCTTTCCATCGTCTCAAATTGCTGAATATTAATTTTTTTTAAAGAAGTTTCTAAAACACAATACAAAAAATAGTAGATCCATAAAAAATAATCAGAGAAATAATACAGAAATTTATACGTATCCTGTATCAAATCAAATATTCGTAATTTGATATAT
>CM047874.1:1905501-2000953 GCA_026212405.1 Petrea volubilis | reverse complement strand
ATGGATATGAAATTCTTAATTTTCAATTCATCGCTCCAAATCAGGAACAGAGTCAAAAGGGGAGGTGGAGGGTGCAGTCATATCTCCATAAGTTTACATCGAGTAAAAATTTATATATTTTTTTTAAAAAAATGAAAACTTGCCCCCTATTATGAAAAAGCATTTAATATTTTATAAAAATTCGATTTTGATTCCCTCCTCCACCTTTAAACAAATTTTTTGGATATATATATATATATATACAACAATCAAAAACTCATGTCTTGCCATCGAGCCCCTGATCGTCAAGCGGTCTTTTCCTCTTGTAATATTCCCACCACAGAGTGGGAAGACAATGCCTTGCGTCTAATAAGATTTGAACTCAAAATTCACAGTTACATAATTTTGGAATCATCTTAGGCCATTGAACCAAGATTGCATCGATATATTGAATTGGTATAAAATGTATCACAATAAATCAAATAATAGTTTTATATTATAACTTCAAGAATTTTATTTTATCTGTTATTTATGAAATTAATTTTATTTTAACTCTTTTTATTTTCTTTATTGAAATTGATCTATTACATTTTAATTAATTACATGAATACCCATAGTTAAGAACAAAATATTACATCAATTATTCAGTAGATTAATAGCACTAATAGCGATGGAATTACATCATTAAATTTTGCATAGCAACACCAAACCTAGACAATCTAAATCTCTAAAAGGAACCCTTCAAGTAAGAGAACCAGTTTGGACTCGTTTACTTAATTAATTAGTTTAGGTGGGATATGATTCAATTTCTAGTTTCAACCTTTGTTAATTTTTTTATGTACACAATATTGAACACACACACACACAACACACACACACACACACACAATACATGGTTTGAAAAATTTATCTTTCCATCGTCTCAAATTGCTGAATATTAATTTTTTTTAAAAGAAGTTTCTAAAACACAATACAAAAATAGTAGATTCATAAAAATAATCAGAGAAATAATACAGAAATTTATACGTATCCATGTATCAAATCAATATATTCGTAATCTGATATTATTATAATTTAACTACATAATAAATTATATATTACTTTTTTATTTTATAACCAATTGAACATACATCACTGCAAATTTAGATAAAAATGTCCTTCCATATAGAAAGACCCGAAAAAGAAACCTTTCACTTAATTATCTCCGAGTTGTCGGGCTTCAATTTGAAATTAACATCGAAAATTTTTAAGTTATAGTATTATATATATTTTAATCGAAATTGAATATTAAATGATCGAACATATTTAATCATAGTTCTCTTTTTGCATAGAGATCGAAAATACATTCATCAGTTCCATCAATACAACAAATCGAATATAATTTTCACATCATTCACAATATATCAAGTAACCAAAAAATAACACAAATAATCAAAAAAACGACGCAAATAACCAAGCTACTATATAAATATAGTAGAAAGCTCACATTCAAAGGAATGTAACCATGAACAGGCCAAGGAATCCTCGGCATTTAATCATAATTCTATTACAAGACCATATATACTGTAGACAAACTTATAAGTTGTTAAAATGACTAAATAAAAACATTTGGGATTAGCTATATATCACCCTTTAATTTTTACTTTTTCTTTAGGTTCCATAGTTTTTCTAATATATAAGTCGTATTTATAGCAATTAACTCAATTACAAAATCGAATCCAATCAAATACTTTTTTTCTACTGAAAACATAGCAAGCAAGACACTTCAATTGTGTGAGAATCAACTTACTTAGCTCTCTGAAATTAATACATAAAAAAAACTGAAAGAAAAAATTGCAATTGGAATTAAGTGGGATGTTTGTGTGTGTGTGTGTGTGTGTGTGTGTGAGAGAGAGAGAGCGAGAGAGAGAGAGAGAGAGAGAGAATATATATATATATATACTAGCAACATCGCACACTCTACGTGTATGCCAAAATATAAAAAATATATATTTTTAATTTCATACTAATTTTTTTATCATGACAATATAAATAAATTATTAAATTTCTTTTATAATAATACTTTTTAAAGAATTATTGAAATAATTATAAATTATAATAATTTAAAAATAAAACAATTCTATGAAATAAAATTAAATGATAAAGAATAAACCACAAAAAGGAAAAAAAATAAGTAATTGTAATTAGAGAAAGTAGTTAGTAGTTGAGAACATGGATTTTCAAATTGGATTGTGCATATTACCAATATTGTCCTCTCTATTTGTCTTTTTTTTTTTTTTGCATGTGTTTAACAATAAAAAGGTAAAATTGGCACATCACAATTGGTATCCAAATTAAATTGATTTCATCGGAATTTTCAATATTAACCACAATTATATATAGTTCTATTATTCACATAGAGTGAAAGACAACTTTTTGTAAATTTGTAAAAAAAAAAACTATCATTTTAGACATAAAAGTAACTTTCTTTTCATAATAGTATATATATATATATATGTATATGTATATATATATATATATACTAGCAACATCGCACATTCTATGTGTATGTAAAATATAAAAATATATTATTTAATTTATACTTAATTTTTTTATGATGAAATATAAATATATTATTAAATTTCTTTTTATAAGAATATTGTTTTAAGAATTATTTGAAATAATTTATTAAATTATAATCATTTAAAAATAAAAATAATTATATGAAATTAAAATTACATGATAAATAATAAATACAAAAGAAAAAAAACAAGTAATTGTAATTAGAGAAAGTGGTTAGTGGGTTGAGAACATGAATTTTTTAAATTGGACGTAATATTACAATATTGATATTTTATTTGTTATTTATTGCATGTGTTTACTAATTAAAAGGCTAAAATTGACACATCAAAATTTGGTATCCGAATTAAATTAGTTTCAATGTAATTTTCAATTTTTAGCCATAATTTTTACATATCTCTATTTATTCCACATCAAATTGAAGGACAACTTTATAAAATCCTAAAATACCCATCATTTGTGAGATAAAACTGATTTTTTTTTTATAATGATATATATATATATATCTATATATATAGAGAGAGAGAGAGAGAGCGAGCCAACTCCAACAAGCCAGAAATTAATATGAAGTATGATTTTAATTGTGAAAGCGATTTTCGATTTATTTATGACATAACATTAAAAACAAGTCAATGTCGGTCTCGTGATGTACGCTTCGGACTATGGTTTTGATAGCAATTCTCCCTACTCTAACAGGCAACTACTATATGTCAATGCATCACACTCTTAACTCCATTTTTAATGTTCCAATGTACAATAATAATTATAACAACAACAATCTAAATTAATGCAATAATGTTAAATGCTTTTAAAAAAGGTTTCGATTATGTGTTAATATATGATAGTATTTTCATAAATTACACTAATATATCTTCTTACTTAGAGTGTATTTTAATAATACTGTAAAATATCAAAACAGACTATAAATAATCAACTGTGTGATCCTCTTGATTAATATTCAAAAAAGCCAAAAAAATTGAAAAAAATACCCAAGGTATGGTCACTATTAGCTGCTAGCAGTCTTTTGCAGGCACGGGCAATTCATGAGGACAAGACAGTTCATGTGGATGTTTTGGGTCATTTTCAAGAATGATATATATACAAGAAAAGAATGGAGACGCATAAAATCAAAATTTTAATTAAGGATAAATCAAGATTAGATTGTATAGGTATGAAAACTAGTCTTATTATTAATATCACGAAATTTAAACATTAATAAAACTATATATGAAAAAAATAGATTTGAGCAATATATGTGTATATATATATACACGTTTGTAATATTGTTATGTATAACATATCTTATTACATTTGTCAAGACACGATACATTTCTGAATGGAGTTGTAATATGAAAGAATTGTTCAGATTTTTTTCCTCATCATCTCAACTATTTATTTGATGCGTATACGATGCATTTACAGAAATTTCATACTACTTTTATGCTTATCTTGCACTTATGTATACACATTACAAGAATATCCATCTTCAGTGATGAACAAATACATTATAAATTTAGTCTCTGTAACGGATTTTATCTATAATAATTTCGTTAGTAAATGTTTTGCCACTGATTGTGTTTTAATTTCTTTAGACTGAATTTTGCACTAATACATCAAAATACTTTAAATCTGCTACAAATCTCTTCGTCACAAATTTTTCATTAGTAAATAGCATGCTTTCTTGGAGTGAAACGGTAAAAAATTTTACACAATTATATTGTTAATAATCTGAAGCAAACTTTGAGGAAGAGCGACCATTCCTACCAACTGTCTACTTGTCTCCATCCTCGAGATGGATCGAGGAATACATAATCGATATATCAATACCTTACACGGCTCAAATAATTACTAATATCCCACATCTTGTCGTAGCAAACTATCCATTCTTGAATCCTCATTATTTTTCTAACTGTATGAAGGTGATTTGCACAAGTCATATATAGGAGCTGTGATGTGTATTGTTGCAATAAGGAACCCATGTTCAATATGGTGAAAGTTCACTTATTAGCTACAATAAAAGCTTGAGAGGTTCTTACATGTGGGTGATGTGGTCTAGATGTGGCTTTGCCAAACTGGGGGGGGGGGGGGGGGGGGGGGGCCCTCAAGTCACGAGATGACATGGGGGTACCCATCTTGGTGATATGTGTTGGAAATTAGGCCATGGGGTAGAACTCTTAGATATTTTTACGGGTGATTAATTGAATAAGTTTTGTCCATCACTTCACGATTTTTGTAAGAAATAAAATATAAAGTTGCGTGCAAGTTGAGTTCTCGACAGAGTTCAATTTTTGTGTTTAGCTATACCACTCGGATCAAAATATGAATTTATGTGTAGTATAAAATGAAGTTGGATATCGAATTTGAGATTTTAACAAATCTCAATCCACAATGTTTGAGTTGACCGACGAGCATAGACCTTCTATATTAAGTGGTATAATTTCAACACCCCCACCCCCCCCTCCTTTTTAAATTATAAAAGAGGTTTGGATGGAAATTTGATTTTCCATCACCCACAACTATTTATATATCTATATATATATATATGTATGTATATATACACAAACACATATACATACATATGTACATATATGAATGCTAGCTTAACCAATTTAAAACCCAAAAGCCGGCAAAGCCACTATCTCCTAGTTGAAACACTATCACATGTCTCACATTACAAGACAGGTTTCGAGTTCAAACATAAGTTCTTCTACATAGAAATCAATGAAATGTTAAAAGTAAAGGACAAGACAAAACAAAACAATACAAAACAAAACAGGCCCACAATAAATTAAAATGATATCTTGAGTCTTGACACTTATAGACACGGCCTTCTCGAATAAATTGGGCCCAATTAAATACATCTCGTTTCCACTTTACACCCAATATACATTGCATTTCCTGTTTGGATCAGCTTATGTCCTTAATCTCATTAAGAAAGAAAATTTCACATATCTCCATTTTTTTTCTTCTTCTTCTTTTTTTTTTGAAAAATAGTCTAAGATCTCTTTTTCACAAAGAGTCTGTTTGGATGGATTTTTTTTTTTAAAAAGAAGAAGAGCTTAGTTTTTTCCTTGGAAAAAAAGCACTTTAGAGCCAAAAAAAAAATGCATTTGGATGGGTTTTTTTAAAAAAGTAGAAGCTATAAATAAAAGCACTTTTTAAAATATTTTTAATTACTGTATCCAAATGCAGAATTGTTTAGTTTAATAAAAAAAAATCTATTATAGAAAATAAAAAAAAACCCATTCGAGAAGCATTTCTTTTTAAGTCTATCCAAATGACCCTAAAGCAAGTTGATTTTTTCAAAATCGCGTATTAGTAAGAAATAAGAAAAATAGACGTTATACGGACAAAAGTTTAGTCACAGCTTGAAATTCATCACTAGTAACATATCGTATTTGCATAAATATAATTTCATAAATTTAATATTGATAACAATTAATTTTGAATTTATTTCTGATATAATTAATGACTAATTAATAGTGTTTAATTTGTAGTTATTGAAATTAATACACGCATGATGACAATATATAATTCATGAAAATTTAATACAAAAAGATTTCAAATTTACATGTAATATCATCACTATTAAAATTTTCAAAAATTTCTAATGGTACAATTTAAAAGTTCTTGAAATTACTCATTATCATTTTTTCTCTTTTTTTTTTTTTGAAAGAATTTGGGCCATTAATTGGGCTTACTTGTTGTACAGAATACAGATACCAGTTATTCAATTGAGATGTTGAGACCTATTCAAACGGGCCAGTTCAACGCGGATTTTAATTTTGTACCAGGTCATGAGAGGTTCGGGCCGGGTTTTTACCTGCTCTGTGGAATTTTACTTTATTATATATATTTTTTGGTTGAATAATTTACTTTATTACATTAGTGATTTTCTCTTGTCCGAATCGAATAATTATGACCTTTTTGAGATTGTGATTATTAGTCCGTTAGACTGACTTTTTTTTTTTAAAAAAAAAAAGAGAAACACTTAGTTTTTTTGAAAATAAGAACTTTATTAAAAAAAATTTGTCTTTGGTTTGACTTGTTTTAAAAAATTTAAAAGTGATTTTTTGTAAGTTATTTAAAAAAAAAAAATTCTTTTAAAGCAGTTATAAATTACTGTATCAAAAATGCAAAACTGCTTAATTTAAGGGGAAAAAAATTACTATAAAAAATACGGCTTGACAAACTCTTTTTATTTAAATCTATCCAATCAGGCTCATATAACTTTATGATAATTTATATCTCTAAATTTTTGAATCACTTTATTAGTGAATTAACAAGTGTTGTAATTAGCTCGAATTAGATGTGAATCTGATTAGTTAATAGCCCATTTGGCCGCAATTAAAGGACAACATAAAAAATAATAAAATTAAAATAAACGAAGGCTAAAGATAACTAAATAAAGAAAAGGAAAAGACCAAAAAAAAAAAAGAACTTTGATGATTAATTATTTAATTTTATTCGTATGTTAGAGAGTTGGGAGACATGCGCCAAATACGCTATTGTCAAGGCCAAAAAGAAAGTATCTTGGCTTTTTGTTTTCCCTTTTTTTTTTTGACCAAAAGGGAAGCAAATTTTGGCACTATTAATATGAGAAAGTCAAAGGGTGAACCATATTGATAAAATTTTGTTTGACTAAATAACGAATAATGAATTTTAAAAACCTAGATTTCATAAACAAAACAATGTAATTGTGTCTAGATTCATAATTCAGAATATATTATGTATAATTATTCTAAAATATCATTCACTTGACAAATATACGTATGATAACCAGTCAAATGTACGTATTTAAATTAATGAATTATGAAAATTTATGAAGAGTTTGCATGTTAATTAGTTTGTAATAAATAAAATGTCAGTTAGGGAGATTCAATGGTTTCCTAATTAAAAGAATGAGAAATTTTAATTCGAACTTGGTTTGATCAAATTCAACAAATTATATGATAAGCATATTGTACTTGCCAAATGATTGATCACTCTTCTTAAATTATCAACTATTCTGTAAAACATTCCCACGTGATTAACACTCATTCGGTTTAACCGGGTCTGGACTAAAATCTACCCTAAAAGAACTTAATTGATATGGAATGTTTCTTTCTCCAAAATTCGTTGGATTAGACCCAATTTGATCACTGCAGTCCTATCAATACATTAGTGAATTAAATTATGCTTTTCATTTGGTTTGACATTTATAAGCCGATTATTGCCAGTCATAATACTTCAAGATAGTTGACATGTTAATTTAATACTCCAAAAATATTTAATTTAACTTTGTTAAAATATAAAATAAAGATATACTTTTTAGAAATAAGGTACAAGTTTTTCATTATAGAATTGAAAACAAATGAGGTATAGGGTTTTCAAATATCATTACTTTCGAAGAAGTATTTCCTAAAAATAATCCAAACCAAACATCTATATTTTCTCCTTTCTCGGAAAAAACAACTCCAAACAAGATTGTATTTGAAACAATGATAGCATAAATATTAAAATATAAAACACTTCCAAATGCATGGCAAAGTCTTTCAAAATTATAATCAAAACGTGACAAATTAATGTTATTGGTCCCCCAAAAGTATATTAGTGAAGTACACATCTATAGCTAGAAATTGCAATGAGAGACTCATGACTTAGTCTAGACACTTCAAACTTTTCAAACCCGACCCGGACCTTGACCCAAAGTGTGACCTTTTCACATTTTTAATAATTAGACTTTAATTTACACGTCTGGAATTTAATTAATGAATTAATTTAGATAGATGGACCGAGGCTAAATGGATCTGGTCAATTGTATTGGGTAGGGGATTATTGACCGCGATCCGGGTTGTGGGTCAAGTCCTGCAACCTAATTAGTCAATGAATTAAAGCTTCATCAACTGTCCCAATCACTTTTGAAATGTCATTCACATGAAAAATGTACTGCTATTGCTATTTCTATGTCAAAATGTACCTTGATTTGGCATGCAGAGAGAAGGGTTCACACACACACACACACACACACACACACACACTTATGGAGAGAGTGGGACAGAGGGAAAGAGAGAGAGAGTTTTAATTATGGGCAAAAATATTGAAATGTGGTTTAATGTTTTGAAGGGTAAAGTATACACATAATACACTATATATCAAATATCAAAGTTATCACTAGTAACATTAATATTTTTTATACTATCATTGATGATATATATTTATGAAAGATGATAATAATTTTCATTTTGTCACAGTATCGTATACTTTTAATGAAATTATCATTTTAAGTTGTCATTAATATTTACAATTAGTGGCATTTTTATAATTGAAAAGTTAGTGATTAAAATATTGCCATTGTGGTTGACTTGTGATAAGATTTTTATAATTGTTAAATTGGCATTATAGAAATATCACTAATTATTATTAGTACAACTTAAGCATATATGTTACTATTAACCTTATACGAATGATTTTAATTATGATAAATTAAACGGCGCTAACTTGTTTTCCTTTTCCATAGTGACATACATACATACATACATACATACATATATATATATGTATAACTTTGTCCAGACATAATGAAAGACAAGGTTAGTCCTTAAGTGGGAGACCACACACGTTTTTGAAGACATTTTCTGTCTCGTTTTATTTGGTCTTTTTTTCTAGTGGGGAGGTGTGATTTCTTTTTCGGCCAATGTCATTTGAGAGACTTAAACTAATTTATTCCAAAATTTATTTATTTTAGTTGACATCATGTACCGAGTGTGTGTGTGTGTGTGTTTGACAAACTATGTGGACATTTTTCATTAGTGTGATATTACCTTATTTCAGTGAAATTTAACTATTCAATTATGACAAGCTGAGAACACAAACACACACACACACACACACACACACACACACACACACATACATATAGAATCCTTAAATTACATAAAATTAAGAGAAAAAGACAAATTTATGTGATAAACCAATCAATGACCCGTCATTTTCCATTAGTATGCATTACTTATTTCTAACCTAGCTACACGAATGTATCTAGAACCGAAATTAAATTTTACGAACATTACTTGGGAGTTTCTAGATTTATAAGAGACTTCCACAAGAAGACTTCAGACTATTATTTTCCATGCACATTATATTTTTTTTAAAAGCTTCTCTATTGATAGATTTGTTGCCACAAAATGTTAAATCTAATTCCCAACGAAATCTTCTAGTCATTTTCCAAGAGTAGCAGCTGGTATGTTATATTAAAATCAAAGCGAAAATTTCGATGTCCATCCTCAAAATTAATTTTATTTGGGACTTTTCTTTCCTTTTCCTTTTCCTTTACCTTTTCAAATTATAATTTTAGTTGGATATATTTTAAATATTTGTGATTTTTGATCCGCTTCGTCGTAATCCAACCAATTGTGCCAACGTGACACTATTGGATGCAAATGTGTTAGCACCACATGCCGGCACGATTGGCTGGATTTTGGCAAACCAAACTAAAATTGTAGATATGCCGAACTAAGCCTATCACTATGGATCTTCTGCTACAAAATGGTGCTACATCTTATCCTGCACTTACCAATACATGCTACGTGTATTGGTGAGCGGTTAAGATAAGAAAAGTGAAAAACTTATTACATGGGAAATTTTTTGAAAATTCTTTTTCTTTACACGTGGCGTGTATTGGTGAATAGAGGAGAAGATGTAACATCATTTTATAGCAGAAGATTCAGACATAAAATGAAAAAATGACCAAAATCCAAATGGTACTAAATTACTTTACGAATTTTGCAATTTTTTTCTTAAAATCAAATAAGAAATTAGAATATAGCATGAGATAGTTCTTTTCTTTTTAATTAGTATGGAAAACATGGATATGCTTTCTAATATCTAAACGTGTAACAAATAAGAAAATAAATTAATCATAAAAGAACAAATAACCTTGATCCGAGTCCAAGTTTAAGCTCAATTTTTCAAAGATGGAGAGGATTATTTATTTATTTTCTGTTGGGGTCTTTTTAGAAAAGTTTGAGAGGGTCTTATTAATTGAAATACACTGAATTTGGAGTTAGGAATCCTTTTCCGTCATAATAATTAGGTCATGTGTCGGATAAAAAAAACATGTTTGACCAAACAACCTCGACTACTATATCTAATTGCGTGTTAATTGTTTGACAATGAAATAAAAAAGTTGATCTTTTCCTAATTCTACATTTCCATCATCAATAAAATGATCTAGTGTGTGAAAATATCAATGGGTGAGGTACTAATTAGCCACTAAAACAATGTAATTTAGGTTTAATTACATATACAACCCTTCTAAAATATGTCAACTACCAATGAGCCCAAAACTTTTTTATATTTTTACAGACATCCCCCCTTGAATTTGTCCGTTTAACAAACTTTCATTTTTTTATACCGAAAAATGATGACATCAGCATAAATTTTCTAGAAAATGGAAGAATAGTAATTTAGACTAATTATAGTTACATCTCTAAGTTTTACAACATTGGGGGTTTTGGGGGTGGGGGGGGGCTATTTTTTTGTTGGGACAGATGAATTTTTTTGATAAAACCTTATTAATTCATCAAAATTAGTGTTTCCTACTTCTTTTATTAATTAGTATCGAACCATTTCTTCATCATGAAAATAATGGAAATTCTTAGTATGTGCATCGAAAAATTTACGCGATTTGTCTGATTAATTATATTTAGAGAACCTACACATAATGCACCTCATATATATAAGAGAGATTAATCATTATAATTATGAAATACTCTATTGGCGTAGCTAGAAAATTTTCTCAACGGGATCATTCAAAACATACGACATTGAAATATGATAGATCTGAAAACTTGATGAAATAAATATTAATCTGTTAATTTCAAGTAAAAAATAGCGGTACAATACTTTTGTATGGCAAATTTATTTTTCAAAAAAGACCATATATGCTTCCATATATTGTAAATGATATATGATTAAATCACTATTAAAAATGCCAAATATATTCACTTCAATGTATATAATCAAAAATTTATTTAACTATGAACGAAAAATTTCAACTTTCTCATATTCTTTTCAATTTTATGACTCCTTAATATGTAAATTTATCGTTTTTTTCATCAGTAGGGTCAATAAAACTATTTTCATCATAAAATTGTACACAAACATCAAATTTTTAGACTTAAAATATGCGTGTATATGAGATTTCCAAAAGTTCGGACGGATCAATTGCACCCACTGGAGCAAAGATAGCTCTGCCAGTGAAGTACTCCCTCTATTTCATTTTATTAGTTACTTTAGCAAAAACCAAAAACAATGTTCTACAATATTTGTCATTCTCACATCTCAAGATTGTATTTATTATTTTTTTTTCAAATATATCCTTTTTCTTTAATAAGTATTATTAGTAAATTTCTAGACAACTCTCAACAACTCATTAATTAGAATAATTAAGTAAACGGGTATTTTAGTCTTACTACTCTAAAACTATGAACATTAATCGCCCTCCTTAATAGTAGTACAAAAACCTTAAAGGATAAATAAAACGAAACAGGTGCATATTAAACCACCGCCAGCCAATGAAGAATCTTTTTCAAGCTTACATCCCATGCTTCGTCATCTAATCTATTATTACATCAAAATTAATTAAGGAAAATAAATTAAAACTCTTAATTTCCCCGTCCTCAAATGTTTGACAAATTCAAACATTTATTACACCACGAAATCGGCCCCCAAACCTCAAACCAGAAACAATACAACACACAACTAGCCAAATAAGATATATTTATATATATTTAACATGTCACAAATAATTTAATAATTTTCACACACACACACACATGTATGTATATATATATATAATCCCCACACTCCATCTCCATTGACTATCAACCCTTGGGTACTCCATCACTTTATATATATACACACACAAATATTTCCATTCTCATCATTACCAAAACTACAAAAAAACAAAAATATATACAACACCACCAAAGCAAACCCCATTTTCCGTTGACTCTCCACCGCCCTCCGCCTCCATGGACTTGTCGGACTTTTCATCGGGCCGGTCCCCCCGGCGGGAGCTGCAGGGCCCCCGCCCGGCGCCGCTCAAAGTACGTAAAGACTCCCACAAGATTCGAAAGCCACCGGTGGCGCCTCCTCCCGCCGCAGCCACAGCAGCTCAGCCCCACCACCACGCGCCCCCGCGGCCTCCGGTCATAATCTACACGGTCTCTCCCAAGATAATCCATGCAAACCCTAATGAGTTCATGTCACTAGTCCAACGTTTGACCGGCCCGAACTCCGAGTCACCCTCAACTTCCTCAACCTCCGCCGCCGCCGTCTCCGCCTTCGCCAGTGGCGGAGCAATATCTCCGGCTGCCCGGTTCGCCGCCATCGAGAAAACGAAGTCGCCGGAGGGCAGGAAAGGGCAGCAGATTTTGTATGATAATCAGGGAATAGAAGGGATAGATATAGGGATTAACCCGGATAATATTATCCAACGAACGGGACAATTTCCCGGGATATTATCACCCAACCCAAACGCCCTACCTCCAATCCCGCCGAATTTTTTCTCTCCTCCTTCGGATAATTTTAATCCCTTGAGCTTCTTTCATGATTTGAGCCCTGTGTTGCTTAGTAACAGGAATTATAATTACACCTTAGAAAATAATAGTAATATTAATAACAATAATTTTAATTTATTGCCTAGTCCCTCAACTTTCATTTCACCCCACATAAACATGCCTTCTCCTAATACTTTAGATCTTTTCCACAGCTTATTTGACCTATAATCATAGGGACTAGGAAAACACACACACACACACACACACACACACAGAGATTGATGAAGAAAGGGGCAGAATTGGAATTTCATGTGGCATCATCAAAGCAAGTGGGAGCTTCTTCAGTAGTGGTATTTAATTTAATTCAATTTTTTTTTATTTGGCAGTTGAGAAATTTAATTTTGTGGGCCTTATGATATATACATCAGATTTTTGGCTCATTTTATCTTGTTTTTGGTCCTTGTTAATTACATGATTTTCATAGTTTATGATATCAATTTTTTTGTCACATAGCTTATAGATAGATAGCCACTTGCTTGTAATTTCTAAGTCAAAAGTGCTAACTGATTTGCCATTTTTCTTTCTTGTTTGTTTGATACTTTGTAAATGTGTTTTACTTAGTCAGACTTGCAATTGTTGGAAATAAGGTTTGGGATTCTACAATTTGTTTGTTTGTTTGTCTTTTTTTTTTTTTTGGTGTTTTGCTATGGTTGGCGAACATGTTTTCCTTCAATAATGAAAACAAAATTGATCTTTTTGGCCCACTAGATATAATAACTTAATAATTTGTTTGATTACACTCTTTTTTCTTTCAGAATTACCGAAGCGTTCTTGTAAATTTCACTACAGAAAAGCACTCTCTCTACTAATGAAAACTTTATGACGGAAAGATTTTGTCAAAATTTTAATGAATTAATGACAAAATTCAATGTAAATATAATTAAATGAACAATTAGTGACAAGGCATTTAGTGATGGAATTGTGTCGTAAACTAAATCCGTTACATAAGCTGAATTTATAATATGTTAGTTTGTTATTGAAGGGTATGTATTCTTGTAGTGTTTATAAAATTTACATTTATTAGGATTTTGCATGATAAATGCTAATGCGAGCAAACAATTGAAATTACTATACCTTCTATTTGGCATGTCTTTTGTTGTGTCCTTTGCACCTACTACACTTAATTGAAACTGGACCCTTTTTTTTTTTTTTTGAAACAATGGCAATATTTTTCGAACCGCATATTACACATTTTTTTAATTTAGGATTCTAACTTTTTTCATTTAAATTTTAAGATTTGAATTTAACCATGTTCGACACATTTATGACTTTTTATCTCGAATTGAACGAATTTAGCCGGAATTTGTTTTGTTGTTCCAATAGTCCTTTTACTATTCTAAAATGATGTGTCAACGATACCAACTTATTATGAAAATTCCGGCTAAATTTGTTCGATTTTCAGCTCAAATTCGCAAATTCGAAGTGAAAAGTTTTAAATGTGTCAGCATTGGTTAAATTCGAGTTCTAAAATGAAAATGGCAAAAATTAAAATCCTGAATTGAGAAAATGTGCAACATATGAACCTAAAATTATAATTTTGCCATTTTTTTAAAACTAAAGTTGGCAACTTTCATCAAAGAACCTGATAAATATAAACTTATAAACTTAGGGTGAAGATTTTAATAATTTCGAAAGACGAATGGTATAGGCTGTAATTTCACTGATTTACAAGGGAGGTCTTCATAATTAGCCTTATACGTTTTGCAGTCGTACTTAATTAATTTTTTCGTTTGTCAAGATAATGTAAAGTAAACCTAGAGATGGTTGAAGGTCATATTCTTTTACAATCTTTCTTGAATAATGTGATTATACACACACACACACACACACACACACACATATATATATATATATATATATATGTTATACTTCAAGATTCTAATGCATTATCAAGCTCCACTTTTAGTCTTTTATCATGACCAGGGTTTTCTTTTTCTCTTCATAATGAAACTAAATGGAAATTAAAGATCCAAAATTCTAACTATGTTCCTTAATTAAGTGGATATAGTTATCCAAGAGATTTGAATTCCATTTTCTTATTGAACAAACTAATTATATTTATTTTCATTATTCAAACGCCTTTCAAAACACATTTGTTTGGATTATATTGTTTACATTAATTAATTTGAATACATAAATAAAATCATATATAAGCCAGAGAAGTTATAAGTATGTATTTTATATTTTAGGGGCACGTTTACTACTTTGGATTGAATCTGATACATACGTTTACTACTTTGGATTGAATCTGATACATACGTTTACCCATAAAATTTGTCATTTGTTTGCAAAATTTTAGGCTCGTGATTATACAAGAGCCTAAGATCTATTTGACAGATTTAATTGATTACAGATCATACCTAAAAGGATGTGATACGTTTTCCATTCTTTTATGTTTTTCCTTTAATAAATTTGAAAAACAATTTTACCCTTTTTTAAATAAATAGTGGCCTCTTTATAAACGGTAAAAAATGATATTTAATATTTAAATATTTTTCTTAATAAATACAAACTTTAGATAACACAAAGTTGAAACATATTTTTAATTATCAAAAATTGAATGTTTACAATATTATCACTTATAAAAATAAATTTACTAAATTGAATGAAATTAATTAAATAAATCATATGAAAAGGTGGACGATAGTTTTACAAATAAAACAATGACCAAGTAAGTTCATGATTGACATAGTGTTATAAATTTTAAGGGTGGATATGGAAAACTCTTAAAAAATGAGAGTACAATAAAGTATTTGTTTTAATTTAATCCAGTATATATAGTAAATCCACACAACCAAACAATAAACTAGTAAAAGTATGGGATATCTAGAATGAACGAATAAGTTAACAAACAAAAAATTCTTAAGGATTTTATATAGTTTTTTTCATTAATAATTCATAGATAATGAATTATATCCAAAGTAGCAAACGTATCTTAGGTATATTAGACACATAGGAAATTAAAAAGGGAATCAATATTAATAATATAAAGTTCTGAACTTTTTCCTATATTTCTTTATGGGCATGTTTTTGTTCCTTTTTCGTGGCCTAATGATGGAAAAAGAGACTCGACCATGAACATGCTAAATATTGGGACGCTATTTTTGATTTCGTTTTCCTCTCTCTCTCTCTCTCTCTCTCTCTCTCTCTCTCTCCCAACGAACAAAAGAGATATTAAAGAATAAAATTTATTATTGAAAGCAAAAGGTGGATGATAATGATAATAGAGCAACTTGAAGAGGTTAGGTTAATTAAAGACTTAAAAAAAGTTTAATGCCACTATCGTCCACCTAATACCCGGAGACGTGTGATTATCATAATTATTAATTTTCAATAGTATTAAAAATATATCAGCCACCATGTGATCCGTTCCACCGTCACTTTATTATTTTATAATAGGATAAAGGCTAAAATGATTATTATTTAAGAAAAAAATAAGAAAAATCCGCATCGATTAATTAATCATTAACAATTATATTCAATAAATAGTCTGAGATAATGCTAGATTTAGTAAATTCAGCTATCTAAAATGATTAATGTATATGATTCTTTCAAGATGATCTTACTTATGCAAAGAAGTCCCAACAATTTTGATTATATCTCGCTTTCGAGCTCGTATCACAGGCCTTTATCATTATAAAAGAACATTTTGATTATGCATAATACACTACAAGAACGTATATGCTTCAATAACAAATCAAGTCATTACAATTTTAGTTTTTGGGATGAATTTCGTCTATAATAAATTCGTTAGTAAATATTTTGTCATTAATTATTTTTTTAATATTACAGACATGTTTGATATT
Source organism: Petrea volubilis (assembly GCA_026212405.1). Lineage (NCBI taxonomy): Eukaryota > Viridiplantae > Streptophyta > Magnoliopsida > Lamiales > Verbenaceae > Petrea > Petrea volubilis. The sequence goes on along the minus strand of CM047874.1, from coordinate 1,984,005 downwards.
GCATTAAAAGTATAAGATGCTAAATTTCTTAAATTATTGGGCCCCACATTTTAAGCATTTGTTAAGTGTGTTTGTTTTGGAATAAAAGTTTTATTAATTGAAATTCGCAAAATTCATTTCATAGGTGAGATTGTTATACACCATGTTATAGAATTTCAAATTCAAGCCGAATTTCTAGCCACACGGCTCATATGGCTCATAAAAAATCCAACATCAAATCAAACATGCTTATAAAATAATTTTATATGGTACAAATGTCATATAAGATAATATCAAATATGTTCTATTTATATTAAATTCTGTCACTAATCAATCACATAACTTAAATCTATAATAAAATTCTCTTCGATGCAAATTTGCCATTAATGTAAAGGGTGTTTTTTCTATTGTGACAAGTTTGTTAAAACACATGATGCAAAATGAGCATAAATAGTTTGGCTAATGAAAGTCTAGATAAATATTAGTAAAAAAAACTACTAGATTCTTACCAATTTGTATAAATTTTGACCATGTAATCTAAAATTGGTAAAAGCTTGCAAAATTCTTACCAACTTGTATTTATTTCTTAGCAAAAACTTGTAAATTCTTACCAATGTCTTTGATTATGTAAGCAAATAATATTTCTCTATATGGTCAAATTAGATTGTACTTTTCCTCTATAAATGTGTAGTTAAACAAACTCCTTCGCCAAATTTCAAATTTTGGATAATACATAATCCATACATACATGTGATAGCAATTTAAAAAAACAATATCAAAATTAACTTTTTACTAAATATGACAATCTTTTAAATTTCAAAAAAACAATATGTATCCAATACAGTCTTATATAATTTGAGGAAGGACGACTGTCTCTACAAACTATTCGATAAAACTAACTAATCCAGCATGTACATTTCATCAAATAAACACAGCAAAAAATGCTATCCTTCCATTTTTCTCTTTAAAGTTAAAACAACAATTCTGCTGATCACTTGTATGGCTTGAGAGACCTCAGAAATTAGACAAAAAAAATTTACAAAATATCCAAGAAAACATATTAGGTTAAAAAGTGTTGGAACCGAAACTAGGAGAGTTGCTGAGTGGACTCAGAGGGCTTTGATTGCCACATCTCTTCTTCGTCGCAGGATTTTTAGCCCCCTGGGAGCTTGTATTCTTCGGTAAATCTGTATGAATCGCAGTTTTGTTCTCCAACTCGACTGCTAGTGAAAGCGAATCAGACGGGGTACTGTGCTTTCCCCTAAATACGCCCCATAGATAATACTTGCCCTGAAATCCTGTAAAACGTTTTTGTAAGAGGCTTTCTTGATACTTTATCAAAATTGATAAAATTTATCAGGAAACTTGGATATCATTATCCATAATGACAGATAGAAGGGGATAACTGTAAGGTAGAGATAAGTTACGAGGGAACTATATGTAATTTCGAAATTGTACGGGGAGATTCATGCAGGTTAGAAGGGAGGGCAATGCTCGTTTCTCAAACTTACTCCAGTACAGCAGTGGCAATTCTACTGAAGTGAAAATCAAAAGCTCAGCATTCGCCAAACTAGCTTTCAAAGCAAGCTCTTTGCGCATCATGTCATCAACCAATCGGTCAAAACCTTGTTCGCTATAGAAAATAGTAATAATTAATTCAAATGCGAAATCACAGAAAGCTAAAAGGGATCAAAGCATAACGAACAGCTAATAACAAAAAATATAAAAATAAAAATAAAAGGATACCTTGTCTCGGATGGAAAGAAATAGAGTGCAATATTATCACCACTAGGTTCTGATGTCTGAAAACTTTTAGGCCACACATTGGTCTTCGGAAGCATTTCCAGGTAAAGCACCGGTTGAAACTGACACGCAGCATCGTATACTCTTTGGCATGCTCTATTAGACATGTGAGCTACAAGCCCGTCAAGTATATCGTGTTTTTCGTTCCAAATATTGAAACTTCCCCTGTCATTGTCGAGCAGAAAAATTGCCAATAAGCATCCTAGTTAAAAAATATGTAATTTCAATAATATGCAAATTACACAAAATTCGTTCATGATGGGTCAATTACATCATCCTCCCCTTCAGCATAATGTGAGAGTAAGTTGGGAAGTTAAACATAATTAACTTCCCATAATTTGCACAATAATATCATTTAACTATATGTAATAACCGACAAAGGGGAATAAGGAGGAGATAAATTAAAGAGTTGGCAAGTGTAACTTCCAAATCAGGAGGGCAGATTTGTGTAATTGCTCATAGTGATAGGTATATTATATCATTTATTGATTTTTTCTCACCTCCAAACAGGTGCAATAACCGGTTCAGCAGAAGAGATACTTGAATCTTTTTGAAAATCTTTGCTCAAATTGCTCGTATGGTGAGTCGTTGCAGCTGTCATCTCATCCCTACCTTCTGATTCTCTCTCTTCAGTACTCAGTTCAGGCTGATTACATAAGCTGAGCGCTTTAGCTTCAGACGATCCAACAGTTTTCTTCTTCGTTGAGCATTTCGAAGCTCCATTACAGGGTGTAATCAGCTGCCCCGCTGGTCGTGCACTAGCATCAGAATTGAGAGGCTCAGAGGAATCATGCTTTTCATCTCTCTGATTCTTCACTTCAATAGGTAACGTCGAATCAGTGGCCAATCGGGCTCCTTCAATGGTGTCCACTTTTGCATGTTCCTCATAAGATTCTGTAGAACTTCTCTTCTTTTTCTTATTTCCAAACGACCCAATAGTTTTCTTATCCTTTGAGCTTTTTGAAGCTCCATTGCAGGGTGTAATCAACTGCTCTACCGATGGTGGATTAGGGTCAGGATCGAGAGGTTTGGAGGAGTCATGCTTTTCATCTCTCTGATCAGAGCCCTTGTTTTCCTTCACTACAATAGGTAGAGTTGAATCAGTGGCCAATCGGGCTTCTTCAATGGTATCCACTTTCTCACGATCCTCATCTGTAGAACTTCTCTTCTTTTTCTTATTTTCAAACGTCCCAATAGTTTTCTTATTCTTTGAGCTTTTTGAAGCTCCATTACAGAGTGTAATCAGCTGCCCTGCTGGTCCGGGATTAGCATCAGAATTGAGAGGTTTGGAGGAGTCACGCTTTTCACCTCTCTGATCAGAGTCCTTGTTTTCCTTCACTTCAATTGGTAATGTAGAATCAGTGGCCAATCGGGCTTCTTCAATGGTATCCACTTTTACGCGTTCCTCATAAGTTTCCATTGAACTTCTCTTCTTTTTCTTATTTTCCTTAACATACTGCATCAGCGAACAATCACCAGATGATTCACTAGATTCAACCTTCATGCAAGAACGACGTGCTTGTTTAGGGTCATTTTTATCAGTATCGTCCTCCTTTTGAATATCATTCTTCTCCAGTCCAACCCCAGAAGGTCCTGCAACATCTTCTTGAACCGTACAATCTCTTGCCTTGGCTAGGATGGGATTAGTTTCATGAATAGCCGGCTGGTAACAGTTGTCACAAACCCAGCGAACAAATTCATCAAAGTTTCTGGTATCACATCAAGACAGTAGCTGAAACAACAACCACAACGAAAAGAACAAGAAAAAGTCAATGAAAAATATATGCTTCTTTTTATATCTTAAATACATATGTTTCCTTTCGTTATAACTCGTTGGGACCAGGTCCAATTAAGGATAGACGTGGCACAAAATGGTCACTGCAGCCCCACTTACACACCACTGAATTAAATCCTACCCTAGGCATTCTAGGCCCGACTATCATCAACCAATAATAATCCAAATGACTGACAAGCACTACGTTCTCAATGAAATTCGAGCTCGGGTTTTGAAGATGAAAGTAGTAACGTAACCACTAGACCACCATGTTCGTGGTAAGCTGATTAAGTGTATAAATATAGAAGAGTAGGAAACAAAATAAAATAAAATAACAAAATATATATACACACAAAAAGAAATACACATGTTTATTGCTTACACCACAGAATCTTTACTAACCTCCTATTCTCCAAAATACTTTTATGATGCGGTTTGCTTAATCTACAGCCCACATACCGAATCATCCCATTTTTTTAGGGATCGAAAGCAGGAAATCAGATATTAACATTTACCATGGATAGTAGGATAGCAAGCAATATTTTGAACATGGTACAAAAGCTCAAATTTTAACCGACGAGCAAGATGCTAATTAAATCTTATGGACTTATTTGATACAGGTCAAAATGGAAAATAGCAACAGTGGCTTCGCTAAGAATAATCCATGGTCATATTATTCTAAATATGTAATCAAACTATGGTAACATGTAATGTGTGACTTACCGATGCACAAAAACACCCGCACATTTGATGCAGTACACAGAGGCATTTGTGAATCCTTTATCTCCACATTGCAGACATACAGTCCCCTGCATGTCAAACTGATATATAAGACAATGATAACATAAACTGGCTATACAGGCTAAGGATTTTTTCCGATTTCCTCAGGCACAACTCCATAGGACTGTTCAAAAAGCATTAAAGCCGGTTGATAATGTGGAAACCAGAATCAATAAATTCATAAAAATCCTGCCATATAGTAATATAGAACCATCGACCACATATCAAAATCCAACAAAAAGCCTGGTATTATTTAGCTGTAACATATCTCCTTCTAATATAACATTTTAAATAGGCCGTTTGTCAGTTATTTCTAAGTAATACAGCCTAATGATGGCTTGACAAGAAAGCGGAACACGCATTTCGAATTGAAATAGATGCAGAATTTAAAATTCATGATCCAACTGATTGTGTGTGATCTCCAAGCTTCACACATTTGATCCACTAGTTCCGTACATTATATGCTACAACAAGGACATGCTTCCACAATGATACTTCACCATCACCTAAAGGGGAACATCAAGTGATGGAGCCAGATGGAGGGCTGCCCCCCACCCCAAACTTCTCATATTCTTAGAAAACCAATTTTATGTACATGCTTGTCACAATGAAATATTTTTCCCCATAAAACGAAAATTTTACTTCGAACATACTTAAAAATTTTTGATCATCCCTTTCTCCTTGAATTCCTAGCTCCATACCTTGAACCATCTCCACCACCACCACCCTCAAATTCCGCACCACCATCACGCACGCTAACACGCGCAAATAGATTTCCACGTACCATCAAAAAAAACTAATCTTATCTCATTAATTCTTCTAACCTCACTAAATTCGGAGGCTAAAGGCATAAATGGACAATAACTACATTTGGATTCAGAGAAACCGGGGGATCGCCTTGCATGTATATTTTGGAGGGCTAAAGGAATAATGGGACAGTAACAAGTCCAAAAATCAAAAAACTGTCCCAAGAAAAGACATTAAACTCGTGAAACATGGAATAACTTTTAACTTCCAGGACAGGGGGAAAAGGCAAAGAAACAACAAAAAGCAGCACAAAACAGTAAACATGACAGAAATTACAGGAACAGAAGGGAATGGTCACAAGAAATACGATAACAAAAAAAAAAAAGACAGCCATTTCCTATATAAAAACATATGCTGAACAAAATGGCATTCAAAAATGCAGAGGGACTTGCATATACAGATTCACAAAGCACACGTAATAACCCATGTAATAAAAAATGGGAAAATTCCAAGAAATCAAAAATGAAAAATGTGGCAACGCAGAGAAGAGGGAATCAGAAGTGTACCATGATGCAAGAAAACTGAAAAACAAGTCAGAATAGACAAATGCTCATTAAAGAACCGAACTTTAGGACAAAGCCCGAGTCTTGAAAACGATGAACTGATCGATCAAGTCAAGGAAACCTCAAAAGGGTCTTGTGGGCAATAAGAAACGGGCAGTTTTGTGAATTCCAATGTGCGTTTTGGGTATTTGAGATTGATTCTACAAAACCCTAATAAGAATTAATTACAAAAACATAAAGAGCAGAGGATCCTATAAAAGGAGACAGGTTCCTGGTGAAAACTTCAGTTCTAGAACACAGGCTCACACACACAATTTATTGTACTCTCAAGAAATACAGAATAGAAAAGCTTCCTACATTTTTGTAATGTTAGTAGGAGCTCCGATTAGGTTTTTCTTACAATTTTTTTGTTTTATTTTCTTTATTTATTTTTTTTTTCCATCATTAGATAATGAATTAACGAGATTTGGATTTGAGCACTAATATTTTTGGAAAAAAAAAAAAAAAAACTAGTACATAATTAGAGTAATGCTCGTATTCACAAGTTATGTAATGCTCGTATTCACAAGAATTTAAAATCACAACTGTGAAGTCATGGACCTCCACATGACACAATGCTCTCTCGCCGACGAATTCGAAAAGTAACAAATATGGTATTCGGATTTCGGAATTCAATGTTTAAAATCAATAGATACTTTTAGGCTATATTTGGAACAAGAATTTTGGTAAGAAAAAATAGGAGAAAAATAAAAATGGTCAAAAATAAAAATATAGATACTATCATTTGAAGCAATGAAAAAAAATTTCATCTGATTTTTCTTACCAAAATCCTAGAACCAAACGGAAGGTTAAAGATTGAAAATTGAAAATTGAAAATTGAAAACTTTAAACATATTGTATTTTAGTGTAATTATTAAATTAATACAAAAACATATATAAATACATTATGTGAGATTTATTTAATAATTATTTTCACCAAAAATAAATTTAGAAGTGGTGATATGTAAAATATGTAGAATTGAGGGCATAAAACGTGCAAAAAAAAAAAAAAAAATTCGTTGGGAAGCCTACTTAAAAATGGTAGGATAGAAACTCTTGGTCAAAGAAAATGGTACTCTACTAAAAAATAATTCATTGGTACTTGACAATTAATTGATTTCGATGCGACGGATTAGATTTTATTGGATATATGGTATAATTAATATTGATTAAAATCTACCCGAACATTTATCGTCAAAAGTACAAATAAATCAATGAAACTAGCAAATTGATTAAAGAATGTAAATTAACAAATATTTCATACCACCCGATTGGATGGTACACAACTGATGATTTTAGTTGAATTTAAATATGACGATGTTAAAAAATAAAATTATAACATCCTATTCATCCAACAGCTATAAACACTACTTAAATATTACTCAAGTGGATAACATTTCATTAGCCATAACCAACTTAGCAACATAAAATAACCCAAGCACCAAAAACTACATTCGAAAATGCCTTCTAAGAGGCTTTTGTTTTGGTTTCAACATACGTTACTAATACTAAGCCATAGGCAAAACGAGGCATGGATCCACTACAATACACCTTGGTAATAATATTAGCTAACATATAGCATTTAGTCTGCTAATGCATTGAAGCTAAGTGGCTCTGAAGTGATAGAATCTCCAGTTGCATCCTCTGCACCTTTGCATTCTTCTCGTCTAATATTTTCCTCAGACTCTCTTTTAGGCTCGTATTTCGGACCTCCTCAAAGGTCTCTTGGAGGACGTGTTGCCGCTTTTCGAACCACTGCGCTTCGAGCGCTGTCGGCTTATCCTCTGTGAACAGATCGTGCACAACGCATATTAGTAATGCATATTTTTACAAGGGGCGAGATATGTATGTATATGTGTGTGTGCGCGTGCGCGCGTGTTCATCGTTAGCCTTCGCCAGCACCGCAAGAGAACTCAAATTGCCTGTAAGAGAGGAAGAGAGGGTATAAACACACACACACACTGGCACACAAACGCACAAAGACGTATTTATATAGATATATGCATATACATTTATCGTTAGCCATCAATAGTACCGGAAGAGAAGTCAACTCATTTGTAAGAGAGAGAGAGGATATAAACACACACACACACACACACACACACACACATTTATAGTGGCTAATAGAGTTTTTTTACCTTGTGACACATCTTCGACGCTCGCCACGGTTACGCCCTTTGCTTTTTTCCGGTATTTTTCCATTCCTTCAGCCATCAAAAGCTTGACTTCCCGCGACGCATTAGGGCAACCTTCCAACTGCATTTTAGGATCACCTCCAAGCAAATGCGCCTTTAGTCTCGCGATTCCTCCAAAGTTAGAAACAAAGCCGCAATACCTGCATTTTGTGGCCTGTCTCATTTCATCCAACGGTATAGCATGTTCCCATACATCGTCTAGTGGCCTTCCTCTCTTAGAAGGTTCGGCAGTAGATCCTATTTCCACTGTAACAGAGACCTTGTCAAGCAAGCAAGTCAAATTTTACGAAGTACGAGCAATATAGAGAACTTACTGTGACAGTCCGGATACCACATTCAACGGGAGAAGGTTCGTAGGTCCCCTTATATAGTGAGATACTTTTGCCCACTTTAGTTCTGGTTTTCTAGGGGTGGATTGGATCCATGACTAAAGTGGGTCCTATCAGTGCCTAGAGGTGGGACCTGTATGTAAGTGCTGATGTATGGCCAATCTAAGTGGGGCCCACACTACACAGGGCCATGCATGAGTTGGATCAGTTCCTATTTCCTGGAAATAGAATGGTCATGTAACGAAGTGATATCAGAATGGGACCCTATCAGTGTGCGTGCGTGCGCGCGCGCGCGTGTGTGTGTGTCTGTTTTGTTGCCACACCGACCGGGAGAGGGCTCTCGGGCCAACTTATATATTGGGATATCCTTGTCCCTTGGTAACGGATCTTCAACAGGTAGATTGGGCCAGTGATATTATGCCCTCCGTAGTCAAATGTTTCAGAAAACAAAGTCTTAAGTCAAATCTTAAAACAAAATACGAGCAAAATAGCATGTTTGCTTCGTTTTGAAACTTCGACAAAGTGGGTAAGTAGAATTTTCATGTGATATTACCCTATTGTGTATCTAGGAAGGCTTACCACGAGACTTCCTCGTCCAGACGGCCTTTGAGTTATTTGCCCACTCATTAAACCACTGTTGCATCACATTTTTAACATGTACCGGCACCTGAGGGCAACCCTGTAAATGCATTTGAGGACACCCTCCACCCAAATGAGCCTTTAAACGAGAAATTCCCCCATACTTAGAAACATAACCACAATAACTGCACTGAGTTATCTGCCTAGCCCTATCCAACGGCTTCCCGTATTCCCACCCGTCATCAAGTGGCCTCCCCCTTGTTTCTCCTCGCATTACAGTCCCTGCAAAAATGCATTCCCCACTTTTTATCAGGAATAATCATTTATCACAAGCTCCAAAAAAAAAAATTAAAAAAAAAGAAAAAGAAAAGATGTTTTGAGCTTATAAGCTCCAAATATAAGATGCTTTGAGCTATATAAACTCCAAATAGACAGATAATTCCGGCCAACTTATTTTAGTAAACACTTATAAGTTATCTAATTCCAAACAATAAAGACACATAAATATCTCTAATTATTCTTTCATACCACATATCTGTCCTCTCCAACAATCTTTATTACATGAAATTAAAGTTCACCACCATAAGTATTTCTCCACATGGAGTTGCAATATAAAATCAACCAGAAAAAGAAAGGAAAGCAATTGCAAAAGTATGTATACCTTGAGAATTTTTCTGTGATCGGTTCAGCTAACACTCATCAACATCCCCCAAGAACATACAACAGAAACAGAAAAAACAAAACAAAACAAAACAAAACAAAAGTAAAAAAAAAATAGAGCACATTAATTCACTTATTTAGAAATCTCTCTCATGCTGAGTACGGTATTAAAAATTGAGCCAAGTTGAGGTAGTTACTGTCCAAACTTGGTTCGAATTTCTTACTGAGCTAGAAATTCTGTATGAATTTGGTTTGATTATTCAACAAAGTCGAAGTGGAGCCAAACTCAAATACATTTTTTACACATATTATTGTTCGTTTAAGGAGATGTTCAAGCTTATGCTAATGAACCAAGTACAAATGAACATTTTTTACCAATCAATCCTCAGTCCCTATAATGCTGATCTTTTAAGGGGCCAGGTCAATGTCATTTAATATCAGGAACATCTAAGAATGTCAAAAACTCAAAAGTAAGAGCTCAGCAGCAAGACACAAAATATAAGACTCTAAAGTGTGCATATAATGTTACCACACTATATCTCACTTAAAGACACACCTTTAACTTCCTTTGTCCAAACAGCTTTTGTGTTTTTCAGCCAATCAACGAACCAGTCAGCCATGAATTTTTTGACTTGGGGTGGCACCATATTGCAACCTGGTAAATGAAATTTAGGGTTTCCTCCTGCCAAATGCGCCTTAAGACGTGAAATCCCCCCATGAGTGGAAACAAAGCCACAATATCGGCACTCTGCCTTCTGTCTTAATAAATCTAGGGGTTTGGCGTGGTCCCAAGCACCATCTAAACGCCTTCCCCTTTTATCAGCTTTAGCAGCACATGATGCTAGCTCCCAAAGAGAGAGAGAGAGAGAGAGAACAAGGAGGAAAGAAAAAGAAAAACGGAAACAAAAAAGGAAAAGGAAAAAGAAAGAAAAACAAAGAAAGGCATTAGGCAGTCAAGATATCCCCCATGAAACTATATAAAATTTGCACAAATTTCCACTCTTAGTTTCAAAATTAAAAATACCTTCTTTGTAACTTATTTCCATCTTACAGTTACCCCCTTTTGTCGACTATTACACATGGTTAAATGATGTTTTAATTCAAATTTCAATAAACTTTTCAATTTCTCTAGCATGTAGGATAATGTTATCAAGGTTTCTTACTAATTCTTTTAAGTTTTTGTCAGATTCTGAAGCCCGAAAGGGATCTTTTTTTTTTCTTTTTGTGGAAATTGAGAGGGAAGGACTGTGTAATTACACACACATTATTAGAAGGGAGGTAATTGACACAATAAGAAAGTCAAGCAGGTTCGTCACATGTTTCAGAGTAAGAACTTCTTTCCAAATCCTATTATCTTGTTAATAGCGAAAATATAGCTACAACAAATGAATGGAAAAGTAAAAGTTGGAGAAACTTTTCATCCTACAAGAACCCCAAGTATAAACATAACAATGAAATGAGGCCAAATATGCAGACAACCTTTCTTAGAAACAAAACTTTGAAATTGCTCGTACACACGTGGCCACAAGTAATATAGTTACCTCTGACTAAACAATGGAAATGTAAGAACTCTTGTAAGAATTTGTAATGTGTTTAATTGTTATCAAATGACTAACTTTTATTAGAATGGATAATATCTCATGGACACTGCATGATATTTATTTTATAAAACCTATACTAAGTTTCATGTTGCTTGCAAAGAAGATTTTTATGTTTGCATGGAATGCTTACAACCATTACTAATTTGGGAAAAATTGTGAAACCAATATGAGGGGAAAAAATATATTATTAGACGCTTTTGGCAATAAGAGAACACATATTCAGCATTCCATTCAAGATATACAACAAACCTCTCTATGGTGGTTGCATAATAATGGTTGTCAGTTTGTAAATGAAGAAAAATATATGTGATTCTATTTCTAGGATAAACAGGCATGAATAAATCTTGAGATCTAAAAATAAATAATTATGTATAGGACTTACAAGGACTGCTGTTGCTAGACATGGTTATTAGACTCTTCCTAGAACTCTTCCTTGCTTTAGTGGTTTGAATTTGAACGTGATAATCTGATTGATGAGAAGAAGAAGCTTCTTGTCCTTTGAAAACTCCCCACAAATAAAATTTACCGTGAAATTCTGCAAAATTCAAGAAAACCAGAAGAGTGATTAAAAAAAATAAAATATAAAAAAACTGCTTATGCTTAAGGAAAATACAACAATTCTCGAACTCACTGTGGAGCTTCTCAGGCAGTTGGAGAGAAGTAAATATTAAGAGTTCAGCGTTGCCAATCATTGCTTTAAGGGCAATGTCAGCGCAGATTGCATAGTTCAGCAGGCTATCAAGAATTTCTTCATCTCTGTCAACGTAATATGCATATAAATAAAGGAAAACAAGAAGCAAAAACATAAACAAATTTTACGTAAGGGTAAAAAACATTTCACCCTCCAAACTATGCTCATTTTTGCACTTTGCAACTGAACTTCTTTTCGTTACACTTTGCCGTCTGCAGTACATGAAAATTTTACACTTATGGTAGTATAACTAGGCCAAAGAACATCACGTAAGCAATTTCTGGTTGATTATTCAACAGACTTAATATCCTCACACTATATATGGTATAAAGGCTTTCAGAAGGAAAAGAGAAGAAATTGTAAACATGTAAAGAAGAAAAATGCATCTTCCTCACATATAAGTAAGGGAAACGAGAGAAAATCAAGGGAAAACATACTCCAATCACTCGCTCATTTTCAATACTCATGTTTCTGTTACCAACACCGTCACTTCAACAAAATCACATTTCTGTAACAATCAACAACGGACAATTTTTGGAAAATAAATACATAAATTTTCTCGCCGATTTACTTACAACCGAACAATCTCAGCATTTTGAATTTGTTTGATTTTCCTTTCCTCTGTCTCAGCATTTTCCTTTTGTTAGCAAAATCCTAAAACCAACCACAGTGTTAATGTTCCCTTTGTGATCCACTAAATTTCTTTCAACCAATTCTTCCACCAGAAAATCACAATATGTAGTTAAGAGAAAATTTCGTGAAATACAGATGGCAAAGGCTCACACTCACACACACACACACACACAAAAAGAAGTTCGCGAAATGCAAAAATGTTAGGAGGGCATAATGGTTTTTACATTATAATTAATTTTCTTCCCCCACCTTCCCTTTGAAAAGAAAAAGAGAGCAACACTATGTTCAGTAGGTGGCGAGCATGTAAAGGATGCAGGCCATACATCAAGGCGAGGAACCATTTCCAAGCAAAGCGACTCAGGCATTCTACTTGCTACCTCCAACACTTTAAAGCATGCTTTGTTTGAAACATGGGCAGATATATTTATATCTAAATTCAGTCTGGGGATATTCAACCTCCCCCTGCTCAGAATATAGCGATTTGTTAGCCATCCTATGTCAAACATATCAATGAAAGGGCAGAAGAGAGGAGAGTTCATAATACCTCCATGCTGCAGCTACAACCGGTCGTGCAGATAAACTGCAATCATATGACACATCACTTTTATGATCAACCATTGCTGCACTAAGAAAACCGTCGATCAATATAGCTTATATTTGATCTCCCTATCTAGTCACTAATCTTTTTCTCGAAGGCACTTTTATCATTCCAGGAGTGCATTTGTTGGATCATTCTTTTCTTTTTCCTAACAGAAAACTTCAAATGAATAACATTAGCACAAGACAAATGCTCAATAACATCCAATTCAGCAACTGAGCAGGGACACAGAATCTAAACCCATTTTTTCACATACAGAATATAAAATCAAGAAAACATTATTAAATTTATTCATGGGAAATAACTATATCAATTCACAATCAAGGGCACATGAGAAACACCAGAACCCACCCATTATACTTCTAAAATAATTGAAAGTTTTCTCACTCTGTTACCAACTCACCCAAATACAGAAGGAATTAAACAACTTGCATCATGATACCCATTAATTTATAAAAAATAAAAAGAAAAGAAAACCCTCAAATTTACTCATTCTAAATTAATTAATGCAGGTGCCCACCATGGCAAAGTACACAAAACCAATAGCTACAGCAAACAAAAACCCATTATTTCATTCACCCAAAAACAGAAAAAAAAAAGTAAAAAAACCCAAATACCCATTAATAACAGTTCTCAAGCAAAAAATACTAAAGAGCTGAAGAGAAAATCAAAACCTGTTTTTTCCTTTCGCAAAAAAGTAAAATCACATTCCAAGAACTTGGGTATTTAGCATAAACAATCAAATATTAAAAAAAATAAACATTTACCTCAAAGAGATTTCGAAGTACATATGGGTTCTCAGAAAATTAAGAGTCTTTGTCCGTTCTACTTACTTTTACTCCTGAGTGGAGAGCAAGATTGGGAGCAAAGTGTGTATCTTTCGGTAAATTGTAAAGACTTTTGTTACTTTTTTCTTCTTTTCTTTTTTTCCCCCCCTAAAAATCAGATTTTGGTAATTAGCATTTATTAAAGGGAAAATTGAATTGACTGTCCCTAAATTATGGGTAATTAGCATTTATCTCCCCTAAAATTTGATTTTTTGGGATAAACCTCCCTTCAAAAGCACTTATTCGGTTTACTTTTTCACTTAAAGGCATAAATGACCTTTGCTTTTGAGCAAGAAAAACCCCTCAATAATGCAAAGTAACAAAAATATCACCATCAATACAAATCAAAAATAAAAAGTATAGTTTGTATCAATAAAAAAATAAAAAATAAAAAGTATAGTACGTAAAATCCAAATTTTAATAACAATCTCTTGGTTAATTTAGCAATTAATAAAAATCGTCCAAGACTATTATGTTGAAACTAGTCACTCTTTTTTCAAAAAAGAAAAAAAAAAGAAATAATTTTAATATCAAAATTTTATTTTTTTGTAATTCTTTTTAGGATCTTGATATTATTTGTGATATATTGAATATGTTAAATATAGAAACAAAGGAAGTGCCTTTTTTAAGGAAAGAAGCATGTGTTTTTAGACTATAAAGCGCAACATTTTCAAGAGTTTCATTTCTATAATTTTTAATTTATTTTGAGTTTACAATTATCATACAATGATATTATTGTTACTTTTTATTTAATGATACATTACTTGAGGGGACTTTAATCTTCTTGCTCAAAGCCAAATAACATTTTAGTCATTAATAAGTGAAAATGTGAACGAAAAAATTAATAGAAGGGAAGTCCATCCCAAAGAATCGTATTTGAGGGGATGTATGGGTCAATTATTCATAATTCAAATGAGGTCGATGCAATTTTCACTTTACTGACTCATGTGGATTTTTCCCCCAAAATATTTTTTGGTTACAAAAATTAAACAATACTTTTACTTCAAAATATACCTTTTTTTCTTCTAAAATATAATTAAAAATTTTAATAATTTCAAATCACCATATTAGTCAAACATATATATATATATACACTAATTATTATATTAATGTCAATGTATACTTTTTAATTACTATATAAAATAAATTACGTTTACACCCCTTGAGGTGTGATGTAACTATTATTTTTTTTTTCAAAAATTACAAATACCCTCACGAGATATGTGTTAACTTAACAAAATCCACTATTTATTAAGGCGGAATATAATTTTAAGTTGTATTTTTTGTTGTTTTATACAGGATTTTGAGATGGGATAAGCATGATTTTGATAAGTTCAAGATGTAGAAGTTATAGATGAAGTTAATTTCAATAAAGAAAAAATAGTAACAATATCAGATGATAGATGGTGATGATCAGTGGTGGTTACACTAGTATAAAGTGAAATTATTTTGTGAAGACTGATGAAATAATAAAATTGATTGAAGGATTTTGTCAGGCTCGACGAGACACATCTCTTAGTCGTTGGGTTGACTACTATGGTTATAGGAAGGTTAATTTTTTGGATATCTCTATTAATGTTTACAAGAAAATTCTAAATCTCGAGAAGGTGTTTATAATTTTTAAAATAATACTAATTTATAATTGTATCATATTTTAAGAAGTATAAACATAGTTTGTCCTACTATATAATTGTAATGGCTTGACTAAGAAAACATATATTGCTATGACATAACATGTTAAAACATAGAATATCTTGACAGGGCACATTAGTCAGACAAAAAATTTTACATGAAAAAATATTTATATTAACTATTTTTCATCAAAATAAAATCAAATACACTATGATTTTTCATACATTTTTACAACCAACAATCAATATTCTCCAAAGACACTTGTTATGAAATATTACAAAATACAATAAAACAAACCATAAAAACCAGCCGAAATCCGTTGTAGTTTAGATGGTTAGGATACTCGGCTCTCATCTGAATTTAATTTTTTTTCATGATAAAAAAAGGATCACTTAAAAATTGAAATTTTATCATAAATTTTTCTGACTTTTAGTATGTAGAGATGAAATAGGAATATTGTTTCTTTATTATGAAAAAGAATAAGTTCAATTGGCCACTTTTGGTGGCTAGGTCGTAAAGACATAATTAATTGGATTTTTTTCATTATAAACACATATTGTAACTAAAAAAATGGATCAAAATTAAGCTTAACATAATCAATGTTTTACCCTTTTTCTTTTTTTCCTTTTTAATGAATTATAGAGCTATTTTATGATCTTAGAATTTCAAATAAATAAGAAATCAATTGAACTGCTATGTTGAATTAATGTTTCACGCACAGCGGAATCGTAGTTAATGGACAACAATCAAACTAACGAAATATATTTTTCGATACACTTGGCGTTGACTCCATGTGTGTATTAACGTGAAATATAAACTTTTAGCACTACGCATTTTGATGAACTAATTTAAAATTTTATATATTGAAATATATTTCACTCGCATTGATATATAAATGAGATATCCGAACATTTGACAAACTTAAAACGTTTTTTAAGTACGAAAGAAACCTTATTATTTATCATTTGACCACAATTTTACAGCACAATAAACTAAAATTTTATGTGTTATCTTATCACCTCAAAAGAATAATTTTAAACTTTTTTTAATCTTAAACTTTTTAACCTAAGAGATACCACGTAGTGCCCGTGTGTTAGCACATAACATCCTTCTTTCAAAGAAATATTTTGACACCTTTTTATGCTATTTTTTTAAAAAGTCCTTGGGAGTAAGTCAATACGCCTGACATACACGAATGCTAATAATACGTACGGAGATGTGTTCAAAAGAAATACTTACCGGTGAGTACGTGTGAATGAGTAGTACTTCTCTTTTTGTGGCCTGAAGGAGAGAGAGAGAGAGAGAGATATTGTATTATAGTACGTATGGAGATATACGTAATCAAGTTGTTGCATGCAATACGTAAGGAGATGTACTCGAAACAAATACTTACTTGTGAATTAGTAGTACGTTCTCTTTTTGTGGCCTGACGCAGAGAGAGATTGTATTATAGTTAGTATGGAGATATATGTAATCAAGTTGTTGCATGCAATACGTAAGGAGATGTACTCGAAACAAATACTTACTTGTGAATTAGTAGTACGTTCTCTTTTTGTGGCCTGAAGCAGAGAGAGATAGAGTGAGATTGTATTATAGTACGTATGGAGATATATGTAATTAAGTTGTTGCATGCAATACGTAAGGAGATGTATTCGAAACAAATACTTACTTGTAAATTAATAGTACGTTCTTTTTTTGTGGCCTGAAGCAGAGAGAGATAGAGTGAGATTGTATTATAGTAAGTATGGAGATATATATAATCAAGTTGTTGCATGCAATACGTAAGGAGATGTACTCGAAACAAATACTTACTTGTGAATTAGTAGCACTTCTCTTTTTGTGGCCTGAAGCAGAGAGAGATAGAGTGAGATTGTATTATAGTAGAGATTTTAGCCAATTTGATCCCATACGATATATTCGCTAGTCGATTTTGTCCCAAATTTTTTTTTTAGCCAAAATAGTCCCACTAGATAGTACTCTCTTTCCAAAATGGTCCCTCCGTTAAAAACTAACGGGAAAACACACGTGCAACTCACGTGCAACTCACGTGCACTGTTAATTTTTAAACGGAGGGAGTTACACATGGGACTACTTTAATCAATTTTGAAATTTTGGGACCAAATCGGCAGGCGCTTCTGTACTGTTGGACTAATTTGGCTAAAATGTATATTTAATTTTAATTATGACTTGATACATAATTGATTCCTCATCCAAGTCCAATGACTAATGAAATCACGTTATAAGCTTGGAACATTCTTAATTCTTTTATTCAAACTTAGGAACTTTCATGTGGGATGAGATTGTCAGTAAACTCATTCTCTAAAGATCTCCCATTTATGCATACGAGTGTCACTATACTCGATGTCCATGAAACAATACATCTCCCGTTTGAAATAGTCATAAATGTAAGTCTTTTAATGAGTCAAGTCGATACGACACTCTTAGTTAGATTCAATAACTTTGAGTAGTTTTGATCATGTTTTACAGATTTGTTTCAAAACTTTGAGTAATCTTTAATGTGATCATTGAGATTCATCCACACAAATTAAATATAAATAATATAACTAATGCTATGCATTGAAGATTGCCAAAAAAATTAAATGAATGTGGTTGAATCTCCATGATTACATTAAAGCCATGAGACTTGACTTCGCATAGAGATGTAAGTCTTGAAACAAATCTGTAAAACATGATCAAAATTACTCGAAGTTATTAAGTTTTACTTAGAGTGGAGTATTGACTTGACTCATTAAAAGACTTGCATTATGACTATTTCAAATGGGAGATGTATTGTTTCATGGATATCGAGTGTAGTGATACTCGCGTGCATAAATGGATGCTCGTTAGAGAATGAGTTTATTGAGAATCTCATCCCACATGAAAATTCCTAAGTGGGAATAAAAGAATTAAGAATATTCCAAGCTTATAACGTGACTTAATTAGTCCTTAAACTTGGATGAGGAATTAATTTTGCATCAAGTTATGAATAAAATTAAATATACATTTTAGCCAAATTAGTCATACAGTATAGAAGCATTTGCCGTTTTGGTCCCAAATTTTCAAAATTGATTAAAGTAGTCCCACGTGTACCTCCCTCCGTTTAAAAATTAACGGCGCACGTGAGCTGCACGTGCGTTTTTCGTTAGTTTTTAACGGAGGGACCATTTTGGAGAGAGAGTACTATCCAGTGGGACCATCTTGGCTAAAAAAAATTTTTGGGACAAAATCAGCTAGCGAATATATCGTATGGGACCAAATTGACAATTAACTCTATTATAGTACGTATGGGGATATATGTAATCAAGTTGTTGCATGCACTAAGTAAGGAGATGTACTCGAAACAAATACTTGTGAATTAGTAGTACTTCTCTTTTCTGTGAATTTTGTGTGTGTGTGTGTGTGTGTGTGTGAGAGAGAGAGAGAGAGAGAGGTCTTGTGTTCCAAACTTCCAAAGTCTTGTGTTATATTTATAGGACATTATTGGAGTTAATTGTCAATTTGGTCCCATACGATATATTCGCTAGCTGATTTTGTCCCAAAATTTTTTTTTAGCCAAGATGGTCCCACTGGATAATACTCTCTCTCCAAAATGGTCCCTCCGTTAAAAACTAACGAAAAACTGCACGTGCAGCTCACGTGCGCCGTTAATTTTTAAACGGAGGGAGGTACACGTGGAGCTACTTTAATCAATTTTGAAAATTTGGAACCAAAACGGCAAATGCTTCTGTACTGTGGGACTAATTTGGCTAAAATTTATATTTAATTATATTCATAACTTGATGCAAAATTAATTCCTCATCCAAGTTTAAGGACTAATTAAATCACGTTATAAGCTTGGAATATTCTTAATTCTTTTATTCCCACTTAGGAATTTTCATGTGGGATGAGATTCTCAATAAACTCATTCTCTAACGAGCATCCATTTATGCATGCGAGTGTCACTACACTCGATATCCATGAAACAATACATCTCCCATTTGAAATAGTCATAATGCAAGTCTTTTAATGAGTCAAGTCAATACTCCACTCTAAGTAAAACTTAATAACTTCGAGTAATTTTGATCATGTTTTACAGATTTGTTTCAAGACTTACATCTCTATGCGAAGCCAAGTCTCACGGCTTTAATGTAATCATGGAGATTCAACCACATTCATTTAATTTTTTTGGCAATCTTCATTGCATAGTATTAGTTATATTATTTATATTTAATCTGTGTGGATGAATCTCAATGATCACATTAAAGATTACTCAAAGTTTTGAAACAAATCTGTAAAACATGATCAAAATTACTCAAAGTTATTGAATCTAACTAAGAGTGTCGTATCGACTTGACTCATTAAAAGACTTACATTTATGACTATTTCAAATGGGAGATGTATTGTTTCATGGACATCGAGTATAGTGACACTCGTATGCATAAATGGGAGATCTTTAGAGAATGAGTTTACTGACAATCTCATCCCACATGAAAGTTCCTAAGTTTGAATAAAAGAATTAAGAATGTTCCAAGCTTATAACATGATTTCATTAGTCATTGGACTTGGATGAGGAATCAATTATGTATCAAGTCATAATTAAAATTAAATATACATTTTAGCCAAATTAGTCCTACAGTACAGAAGCGCTTGCCGATTTGGTCCCAAAATTTCAAAATTGATTAAAGTAGTCCCATGTGTAACTCCCTCCATTTAAAAATTAACGGTGCACGTGAGTTGCACGTGAGTTGCACGTGTGTTTCCCGTTAGTTTTTAACGGAGGGACCATTTTGGAAAGAGAGTACTATCCAGTGGAACTATTTTGGCTAAAAAAAAAATTTGGGACAAAATCAACTAATGAATATATCGTATGGGACCAAATTGGCTAAAATCTCGACATTATTGAGAACACTAAAACGATGCTAGAAAATTAAAAGAAGACTAATGTGTATGCATTTATTCTGGAATTACTTTTAATCTAATGTGTATGCATTTTATTCGGAGTTTACGGAGGCTTCTTTTTCTCAAACAGGTAAAATTATTTTCTCAGCAACCGTCTCTCTCTGTATCTCTCTCTTTCTATCTCTCTCTTTTCTCTCCATTATAGTTAACTTACCCTCGTAATATTTTCCAAAAACATTATCTAGCTTCAAACCTTAGATCTACGCATATTCCCTCTCTCTCTATCTCTCTCTTTTCTCTCCATTATAGTTAACTTACCCTCGTAATATTTTCCAAAAATATTATGAAGCTTGGTCTTTAGATCTTCGCATATTCCTTCTCTCTCTCTCTCCATCCGTTATATTTAACTTACACATGTAATAGTTTCCAAAAAAAATTATGCCGCTGGAAAGTGCAATAACAGAACAATATTTACGTGTGAAGACATTACAGCAAAATACTTATGTAACTTGAGCCTTTAGATTTTTAAACATTCTCCCCCCACCGCCCACAATTGTACTTAACTTACAGACGTAATATATTCCAAAAAAAATATGTAACTTAAAAGTATAAGAAAAAAAATATTATGTAGCGTGAAACTTTAGATTTTTACACATTCTCTCTCTCTCTCTCTCTCTCCATTATATAAGAAAAAAAAAATTGTTGAAAAACTCTCTCTCCATTATATTACACATTCTCTCTCCCTCTGGTTAAAGCTTTCGACTGATCAAAAGTTTTTCTATTTATTATTAACCTTAAAAGTAAGGGCACATGTTTTATTTGGCACGTGCTTATTAGTTTAATTCAGTCGAGCTTTCTAGCAATTTATCTAAAACAAAACATCAAATAACGTTAATGTTTCAAAATCAAGATTACAAAAGGGTGAAAGTCCTATACAGCTAGTTAGCAAAGCATGCATTATTGCTGCTCAATTTCAATGCTTCAACAGCTTCCAAGCAACTTAGCAACCAACAAAACAACAATACGTCTAATAAATTTTTACCCTGGAAATTGTTGGATAGAAATGTGATAATCTAATAGAGTAAAATACCAAAAAATCTATAATCTAATAAAGTAAAATACCGAAAAATCTATAATCTAATAAAGTAAAATACCGAAAAAGCAGGGTGCGGGTAAGAATGTCCCTTTCGATGGAAAATTCTTGCCCAGACCCGGCTTGGCCGCACTCAACCAATCATATAGCAAGTGTTAATACACTTGCCATGTGATTGGTCACTCTCCCTAAACTGTACACCAATCACATGGCAAATGTAAAACACTCGTCACATGATTAATCTTGGTGTGATCAAGTCGGGTGCAGGTAAGAATTTCCCATAATTCGATTGGATATAGACCACTCAAGCAGTATGACATGAGCCCTCAGTTCACAGTTAGCTTTTTTTCTCCCAATCGATATAATTTAATTTCAACGATGACAAAAGTTAATTAAATTGGCAACTATTGGGAGAAATTGATTGAAAGAGACATTCGTGTAATTTATTTTTTTTACCAATGGTAATAATAATATAAAAATTCATGATTACTGTCCCAATTAGAAAAATCATTTAATTTCTTTTCTGATTTAATTAGACATATACAGAATATTAATTAATATAGTTTAGAAATGTTTTTTGCCCTTTTATACGGGTAATACCCAAATAGAACTGTCAATTGATTGGATTTGGATCAAATCAGAAAAATTCAAATTCAAATTGGATATGTCAATTTAGTATCTGAATCCAACTAGAATTCTATAATAATTTTTTTAAAATTATTGCAAACAACCCTACGCACTAAGCATGCTTTATGGATTACGTATCTGAAACGAATTTGCTCAATGGAGTAGTCGGTGATAAAGATATCTCATCTAGGACTTTTTTTAATTTTAACATAAGAAGTTGTTTGGTCTAATATTTTGACTCAAAATTTGATTCCTTGTAAAAATAACCTACTCGACTTCATTAAAAATAAAAAAAAAAATTAATCGAAGTCGACAACCACATTGTCGACTTCATTAAAAAAAATTCAATTGAGTGTGTGTTTTAAAGCGTGTGTGTGTGTGTTAAAGTCTTAAAGATATATACATATATATATATATGTATATGTTTCATAATATTATTTATATATTAGCTATATATATAAATATATAATCTATATTTTTTTATTCAAACAAAAAATATATATTAATAATTATATATATTTTATATTTATATATTTTATGATTTTTATATTATATAATATATATATTTATTAAAGTATCAATTTGAACCGTTCATTTTATATGTTAAATATCCAATAACTCATAGCAATAAGGGTATAAGTACAAAAAAAAAATTAACTACAAAAAAATAAGGGTATAACTAACATTTAATAAAATTAACATAATCTGCATATTATTGAGGTACTTTGTCATTTTCTAACCTGTAAAAATATATTCAGATTTCGTGTTAGGATTAATTTTTGAAAAACATTTATTACAATAATTTTAAAAAAAAAGTTTATTACAATAATTTTGTCTTTCAAAAAAGTCATAATGGAAGCCAAAAAATATTACCCTATTTGTTTGATTAAAAAAAAATTCTTTGAACCTTTGTCCCAATTGTTTCTTTATTTTACGTGCATGTATAGTATATATATGCATGAACTTGTATAAAATCAAAATGTATAAGTTGACAAATATTCTTCTAATTTGCAGCAAAATAAAAGACGGAATCATATAAGAATTCATAACTCCAGAAATTTTTTTTTCAACCACTTACCCGGTTTGTTTGATATAAAAAAAAAAATCTACTGAAGTCGACATTGGGGTTGTCAACTTTCATTAATTTTTTTTATTAAATTTAAATTGGGAAATATAAAAATAATATTTTATTTGAAGTTGACGAGATTTTAGCCAATTTGGTCCCATACGATATATTCGCTAGTCGATTTTGTCCCAAAATTTTTTTTTAGCCAAAATAGTCCTACTGGATAGTACTCTCTTTCCAAAATGGTCCCTCCGTTAAAAACTAACGGGAAACACACGTGCAACTCACGTGCAACTCACGTGCACCGTTAATTTTTAAATGGAGGGAGTTACACATGAGACTACTTTAATCAATTTTGAAATTTTGGGACCAAATCGGCAAGCACTTATGTACTGTGGGACTAATTTGGCTAAAATGTATATTTAATTTTAATTATGACTTGATACATAATTGATTCCTCATCCAAGTCCAATGACTAATGAAATCACGTTATAAGCTTGGAACATTCTTAATTCTTTTATTCAAACTTAGGAACTTTCATGTGGGATGAGATTGTCAGTAAACTCATTCTCTAAAGATCTCTCATTTATGCATACGAGTGTCACTATACTCGATGTCCATGAAACAATACATCTCCCGTTTGAAATAGTCATAAATGTAAGTCTTTTAATGAGTCAAGTCGATACGACACTCTTAGTTAGATTCAATAACTTTGAGTAGTTTTGATCATGTTTTACAGATTTGTTTCAAAACTTTGAGTAATCTTTAATGTGATCATTGAGATTCATCCACACAAATTAAATATAAATAATATAACTAATGCTATGCATTGAAGATTGCCAAAAAAATTAAATGAATGTGGTTGAATCTCCATGATTACATTAAAGCCATGAGACTTGGCTTCGCATAGAGATGTAAGTCTTGAAACAAATCTGTAAAACATGATCAAAATTACTCGAAGTTATTAAGTTTTACTTAGAGTGGAGTATTGACTTGACTCATTAAAAGACTTGCATTATGACTATTTCAAATGGGAGATGTATTGTTTCATGGATATCGAGTGTAGTGATACTCGCGTGCATAAATGGATGCTCGTTAGAGAATGAGTTAATTGAGAATCTCATCCCACATGAAAATTCCTAAGTGGGAATAAAAGAATTAAGAATATTCCAAGCTTATAACGTGATTTAATTAGTCCTTAAACTTGGATGGGGAATTAATTTTGCATCAAGTTATGAATAAAATTAAATATACATTTTAGCCAAATTAGTCATACAGTATAGAAGCATTTGCCGTTTTGATCCCAAATTTTCAAAATTGATTAAAGTAGTCCCACGTGTACCTCCCTCCGTTTAAAAATTAACGGCGCACGTGAGCTGCACGTGCGTTTTTCGTTAGTTTTTAACGGAGGGACCATTTTGGAGAGAGAGTACTATCGAGTGGGACCATCTTGGCTAAAAAAAAATTTTGGGACAAAATCAGCTAGCGAATATATCGTATGAGACCAAATTGACAATTAACTCTGAAGTTGACATTAGGATTGTCGACTTCTACTAAAGTCGACAATCGAAGTCAATAATCCCAATATCGACTTAGGATTATTTTTTTAAACTCTTTTATTTTTGGGTCAAAATTTTAACACAAATACTTTTTTGTGTTATATTTGTAAAAATTCCTCTCACCTAACCATCCGTCCACTTTTCTTCCCCTACTATCCTTGGTTTCATAGAGCAAACCCACCCTTTTCCCTAATTAATTGATATTTGTTGCAGTGGGAAAGGCAAAAGTACAGCCTGGATGTACTTTTTCAAAAGAAAAAATGCCTTTTTTTTCTTTAAAAAAATATTTTAGTAAAAAAAAATGTATTTGATTGGGATTTTAAAAAAATTACAAGTGAATTTTTTTCAAAAATAATTTAGAGTTGTTTCATATAAAAATACATCCTAAAACAATTTTAGTTATCCTCTAAAAAAAATACTTTTAATTATTGTATTTAAAAGTAAAATTTTTTAGCTTTTACAAAAAAAATCTATTATATAAAGCATGGCTCGTTAAATATATATTTTTAAACATATACAAATTGACTCTTATTCAAATTTTATTCTTACTGGGAAAGTTACACAACCTAGCTAGGTTTAATTACCATTTTCGAATATTTCATATGAAGTCCAGAGAGAGAGAGAAAGAGATCAGAGAATGATTTTCTTAAAATAAAAATTATAAAAATTATTTTGTATTTACATTAGTATAATTAATCAAACACCTTGAATTTCCTTTAAATATGGAAATAAGTGAAGAAAATCGCAATCAGATTTTACATGACATAGCATATTGGAAAAGCAGAAAATCTCAAATTGATCGAATTATTAATGAAAGTTTAATATTTCTTCCAGGACAATGATTCCACGTGGAAGAGGAAGACCCCCTCAAAATAGAGGAGGCAGGGTAAGAGGAAGATATCTGATAAATCAGATGGGTAATCAAAGTCTATACCATGAGAATATTTCAGGTATTGGATCATCAGAAAAAAGCTAGTCAAACTAGTGAAGGTAGTTCACAACCTTCTTATGCAGAGAAAACTGCAGAAAATGAAACAGATGAGGCCTTGCACATCTATTATAAATTATAAATATTTGCCATGGATATAATTTTTTTAATATCTATTAAGTTTATAATCAGTGAAAGTAAACTAATTTACCATAATATAAAAATAAAAGATCAAAAAAAGTACATAAGAGCATTAGAGAATGACAAATAACATAAATGAGAAAGAAGAAAGAGGAAAGAGATTGGAAAGTAGGAAAAAGAAAGACAAAAAAGGGAAAAAAAATTTAAATAGCTTTTCACTTTATTCATAATTCAAAGGAGGTCGATGCAGTTTTCACTTTACTGATTCGTGTGGATTTTTCCCCCAAAATATTTTTTGGTTACAAAAATTCAAAATATACCTTTTTTCTTCTAAAATATAATTAAAAATTTTAATAATTTCAAATCACCATATTAGTCAAACATATATATACCAATTATTATATTAATGTCAATATGGACTTTTTAATTATTATATAGGATTAAATTACGTATACACCCCTTGAGGTATGATGTAATTATAATTTTTTTTTTGTTTCAAAAATTACAAATACCCTCATAAGGTATGTGTTAATTGAACAAAATTCATCAATCATCAAAGTGGAATATAATTGCAAGTTGTATTTTTGTTGTTATATAGAATTTCGAGATGGGATAAGTACGGTTTAGACAAGTTCAAGATGTAGAAGTTATAGATGAAGTCAATTTAAAAAAAAAAAAAAGAAGTAACAATATCAAATTATAGATGGTGATGGCCGGTGGTGATTATAGTGGTATAAAATGAAATTATTTTATTAAGGTTGATGAAATAATAAAATTGATTTAGGGATTTTGTCAGGTTTGACGAGACTTTGTCTTAGTAACTAGGTGTACTATGGTTACAATAAGGTTAATTTTTTGGATATCTCTATTAATATTTACAAGAAAGTCCTAAAACTCGAAGGGATATTTGTAATCTTCAAAATATGACTAATTTGTAATTATACTATATTTCAAAAAGTATAGACATAGTTTTGCCCTATTATATAGTTGTAATGGCTTGACCAAGAAAACATATATTGCTATGAAACATGGAATATCTTGACTGGGCACATTAGTCAGACCAAAAATTTAGATGAAAAAACATTTATATTAAATATTTTTCATCAAAATAAAAGCAAATACACTTTGATTTTTCATACATTTTTCCAACCAACAATCAATATTCTACAAAGACACTTGTTATGATATATTACAAAATACAATAAAACAAACCATTAAAACTAGCCAAAATCCGTTGTAGTCTAGATGGTTAGGATACTTGGCTCTCACCCGAAAGACCCGGGTTCAAGTCTTGGCAATGGAATTTAATTTTTTCACGATAAAAAAACGACCACTTAAAAATTGAAATTTTATCATAAAATTTTCTGACTTTTAGTATGTAGACAAAAATTAGGAATATTGTTTATTTATTATAAAAAAGAATAAGTTCCATTGGCAAGTTTTGGTAGCTAGGTCACAAAGACATAATTAATGGGATTTTTTTTCATTATAAACACAAATTGTAACTAAAAAAATTGATCAAAATTAAGCTTAACATAATCAAACTTTTTCCTTTTTTATTTTATTTTTAATGAAAAAGGACTCCATTGATTAGAAGAAGAGTCCGAAATAAGAGATGGAATGGCAAAAGTAGGAACATCAGTTGCAAAACTCAATACTAATTGTTCCAATAAATTTGAAGTTGTTAAACCTCTTAAATTACTATAATAAAAGTACAAATTGCCTTATGGAATTTATGAACAAAAAAATAAAAGTTTATTGTCATTCATTTTGTCACTCATAGCTCTATTATTATTTTATAGAGCTATTTTATGATCTTAGAATTTCAAATAAATAAGAAATCAATTGAACTGCTACGTTCAATTAATGTTTCACGCACAGGGGAATCGTAGTTAATGAACAACAATCGGACTAACAAAATATATTTTTCGATGCATCTGGTGTTGACTCCATTTATGTATTAACGCGAAATATAAACTTTTAGCACTACGCATTTTGATGAACTAATTTAAAAATTTATATTTTGAAATATATTTTACTCGCATTGATATATAAATGATATATCCGAACATTTGACAAACTCAAAACGTTTTTAAGTACGAAAGAAACCTTATTATTTATCATTTGACCACAGTTTTACCGCACAATAAACTAAACTTTTATGTGTTATCTTATCACCTCAAAAGAATAATTTTCAACTTTTTTTAATCTTAAACTTTTTAACCTAAGAGATACCACTTAGTGCCCGCGTGTTACCGCGTAACATAGTCATCTTAAATTTAATTAAAACATTATATTAAAAGCAGATTTGCAAGATTTTATTGAAATTTGCTTTTGCATACACAGTGGCCACAAATATGAAATATATATTGAAAATAAACACCAATGGGCTCCATTAAATTCAAATTTAGTGCTCCACTTTTATGATATGGCACCTTATCAGATCTATCTATCATCTTAATTGGATGTAATAAATGATGATTTATTTCTGATTTGAGCACTTCACACAAAGTCATGGACCTAGCTCATTATACAACACCACTAGCCTTTTGGCCCAGAAAATTTATACTCATTAATTTACAGTAAGTGCTCATATTTGTACATTGTGCTACTAAAAACGATTATATATATCTAAATCTCTCACTCTATATATATATATATATATATATATATATAATCCACTTGAAATACCCCATAAATATCAATTGAAATATTACACAATATACACACACACTCATTCAAGGGGGAATGAGAGAGGAAAACAGTGTTCGAAACCCAAAATCTTAACAATGTTTGGTTCGAACTCCCACCACTAAGTTAAAACCACAGTGGCTAATTCTACTAAAAATGATTTGATTTAACACATATAACGCCGCATTTATACAAAAAGTATTTCAAGAAGTTCTATCAAATTTTAACCAAAACTTGCTTTTTCCGACACTATAAGATTATCAAAATAAACCATTATTACACTCAAACGACGCTTTGACTAGCATTTTCATATTGGAATCATCACAATATTCACTTGTAATGGCACCGTAATGTAGAAACCAAACTGTAATTTCTTCTGTAATATCGGTGTCTTCATTATCATCGCCTGTGGATGCAGACTATTCAATTGAGCTAATTAACTATATCATTCTCGTGTAGAGTGTCCAAACATGGACAGCATTAGGCTACATTTGGAGGGCTTGAGATTCTTTGATCAAATTTCAAGAAAGATCATATCAAGAAACAATACATAATTAACAAGTAATTAATTAGTACTTAGTTTAGATTCCACTAATTAAAGAGTGCTTAATCCCACTATTTCTCAAATATCCACAGCCACATTAATTTATTATATTGCAAACTTCGACCAATCAATTCTTAGACACGCATGAAAGCTGAAATCTTAGGTCATGGCTCATTAATTTAATTAAACTATATAAATAATATATATATATATATATATATATATATTGCATTGATATTGGTCCTCACTTGCCATCATTCTCAGTCTTTAACTTCTAGTGTAGTGTTATTTTTGTCTTCTTTTATATATGTGCAAAATATGCTCTCTGTGTCTATAGTTTTTGCTACAAAAAAATGAAGGTTTCATATTGAGTTTTAGTTCAAGAAAATGTTTACTGTGCTCACTTCTCAGTATCTGTCATTCCCATGGAGCCCTCTATCCCGACAGTCGAGACGAGAAGGGGCTGGTAGAGGCAGTCTGCCTCTTCATGACTTCAAAAGCTTCAAATTTTATAGGTAATACAATGAAAAATTTTCGACTTCTTTTTATGAACTCTTGCCGGTTTTGATAGTCAGTTATGTTATACTTTGCTCAGTTCTATATGTTCCATTATTTCTTGTTTCTTTTCCAACAATTCTAAGGGATGATTTGCACGCCTCTGGTAAACCAAGTTTCGTGTTTTATCAATGTTCAGAGTTCGTTGACTGCAGTATAGGAGGTAATTGGAGAACCAACAAATATCCTCTTTAATATATATATGCACACACAATATATATATATATATATATATATAGACACACACACCCACCCATGTGGGTGTGTGTGTGTTCTTGTTTGATTTGCAATGTGACTCTTGGGTCCATATTCATAGTGCTGGAAGAATGAAGAATCATGATTTAGCAGCCATGTTTCCAGGTCATGAAAAGTCTTTGAAAGCTGCTGCCAAACAAGCCTGACATGTCCCTATACCTAAAAAAAATGTATTAAATTTAATTTTGTCAGTGGTTTCTAAATCATTTCATTTCTTTTCCACTAGGGATCATTTGTTTCGAGTGTTATTTTGAACTATATATACCTAAGTTCTACCAATTTATTCACTATGTTATTGACCAATAAATTGTGAATCTGGATTCTTTTTTGATTTCAGTTATAATTTATAAGTCACATCGCCTATTGTATGTTCTCTAACGAGACTATACAAAAAATTTCATTCCAACCACTTGTATACATGATCGTTAATAAACTATCATCAATTTATTACAACATTTGTTTAAACTTATGGATATTACAAAATTTCGATTATTTAGTTCAACTAGATCAACCCATACAAGCGCATCAATATACATCCAATAGAATAGTCTTAACTTGTGGACCTATGGTCCCAAGGATAGTAGTGACCGCATTTATATATTATTAATTAACATTGATTAATTCGATGAGTTTGTAAGTATTATGGATGTGTATAAGTCAGAAAAACCACAGTGACAGGGACATACAAATGTCACAAGAGCTATAAATACTGAAAAATTCCCTCACGCAACGGATATTGAGCTCTGTATATGCATTTTAAAAAAATATTTTTTCAATCTCAATAGTTCTTTTTTCATTTTTCGCACCACTTGACGGTTGTGGTGACTCGGATGATATAGAAAGTTATTGGTAATTTTAAAAATTATTGTCGAGATTTTTTTTTTTGTTAAACAATGGCTAATGTTAAGGAATATTGGTAATTTTTGAAACGAGAGGGGATTATTTGTACGTTCACCAAAAATCAGGGAAGATAGGCTTAATTGTTTGTATATTTATACTATTTTATAAAGCATCAGCACCACCTAATAATTATTTGATATCTTTGGTCTTACATTTTTTTTCTCTTTCTTCTCTCGTATTTTCCCTCTCCTCTTTTTCAATATATCTCTCCATTTTCTCTCATATTTTAATCTTCAATATTTAATTTACTTTATCTTTTTATTTATTTTTTTCAATAATAAAACCCAATTTAATTTTCAATCAATTTTTTTTTGCTTTTCATAATATATAAATTTATGACACACATAATTAAATTATTTTGTATTTTATTTTACACATGCATAAAGCATGCACCACCCACTAATATATATAATTTAACAATTGATGACTCACTTGTATCACAGTAATTAGATTACTTTGAATACTTATTTAAAAAACTTAAAATAAATAACAAAAGTTTGGTTATTCGTTTAAACTTGAGCGATCAGCACAAGCGCATCAAGTATTAATATACGCAGCCAGCACAGTAGCATTGAGCAGTGGTCCTAATGGAATAGTGACAATACCTCAATTATTAACTAACATAAATTAATTTATCCTGTTCGTATATTTTTGTAGGCATTATGGCTGCGGATAAGCTAAAAAAGGAAAATCACATTAACAGTGAGTGGACACACAAAAGTCACAAGTGATATCAACAAGAGTAAGAATAAGAACAAGAGAAAAAAGCCAAAGGCTGTTTCAGATTATGATAATCCCATCAAGAATACTAATAAAAATGATTGTATTACAACAAACTACAACAGAGAGAGAGAGAGAGAGAGAGAGAGAGACTCCATAAAAGAAGCCTAACTTAAAATCCTCTTCTGCTACAAGTTCTATTCACAGGCCAGCTTCGTATCAAAGCTGCTCAAACAGATAGCAAATGCCTGAAAGGCAGACAAAGGATACCGATAATCCATGGTGAACATATCTTTACCAACCTTACCAAACTGCAAGATGATCTTGTCGTGATCGGACTGGTTCGGCTGGGACGGTGTGGGCACACCAGCGGCGGCGATGGGCTGATTCCCGGCAGCAATGAGCTGGAAATTCTTGACGGAGGCAACGGTCACACGCCCCCGGAAATTGAGGCACCAGCACTGCAACTGCTCGTGCCAGCGTGGCGGCTTGTTTTTCAGGACCAGCGGCCTGTCCTTAACTTCACCACCATTGTTGTCCTCGCGCAGACCGATCCCAGTTATGTCGGAAAATCTCGCACTGCTGAACTCGGTCGAGTTGTCTATTGATTTGGAAAATGAAATGCTTCTGAATGAATCTTCGAGGGAGCGAGGGAGGAGCTCGGGTTGTCCGGGGACACTCCCACCAGGTTCCAATGAGGAAGTGGGGATCGTGTGCATGGTGCAGTGCATCCTACGCGGGCCCCGCGTGCCGAGCACATTTAGCTCGTATGAGACCTGCGAAATGTTGTAACTTCCACTTGGAACTTTCGGGGAAACTTTTTTCGAGTAGAACCTACGGCTGGTGCACCCAGGCGGGGAAGTATTAGAGCTGTTGTAGGGTGGTTGTGTGTCGTATATTATGAACTTAGTTCCAAGGAAATTTGACCTGAATTGATAAATCGAGAGAATAAATTAAGTTCAACAGCTAAATAAGGTCTCATGTATCACTAATGCAAGAAATATAACTATTGCAGATGTAAAATATAAAACATTACAGCACCCTCCCTCCCCTGTAACCATGCGTAAATATACAAGTCTCTCTGCTCAGTTTCGAAAGCACACTGTACACATATGTCCCGGTAACTTATCACCAGTTAACTGGTAACCCTTCTGTAAGTCATCACATGTAATTAAATGATGTCGCTATCAGAGTTTGATAAACTTCTCATTTTGCTACTGGATACATATAGATGATATTATTCAAGTTTCCCGATAATTTTTTCACGTAAGTTTCGATGGTCGTAAAGGGGGTATTTATAACTTTGAAACTAAGAGTGGAGTTTGTGCAATTATACAAAATTTCAGGCGAGGACAGTGTATTTGACGGCACAATCGAAGCAATGATCACATTCGCAAGTCTATGACTCATGGTAGCATATATGCAGATTCGGGGGCTCTATATATGTTAATCTGACTGATTCCCTATATCTACAGACCAAAACTATTGGTTTATTGGATTCTTTTATAAAGGCTCAAAAGCAGACATGAGAAAGTAGGTCAAGAATGTGGTTGACGAGAAATGGACTCACCTCACTTTTCCAATATAACTGCTGCTTGACCTTGATATGTTATCAGCATCCATTGAGATCACATACTCTGTACAAGTGGTCCGGCGATTTCGTTTCGCAGAAAGAAGAAATTTACCATTCTCCACAAGGAGGGCTGCAAGAAAGAGTAGGATGCATGAATATCAACAAACTAGATTATATTCCGAAGCCATATTATACACGAATATTGAACTTTCAAGATAAGAACAGTGGCATCATGGTAAAACCAACCACACTGAAACTCAACAAAAGAAAAAAAAAAATGATTTCTCAGCAAAATGAACACAAATAACTAAAAATTGCTGGCCCAAGTACTAAAAACAACGTATCAGTTCCAGTTATAAAAAATTAGTTTTCCACTTGCTCAAAGATATTACAACCAAAAACTTGAAGAACCAGACCGAACCAAGCACCTCACTTTACTACTAAATCTCAGAGTTGACAATCATGCACGTTACAAGAGATGCTTCTGAAGTATGTAACTTCACTCACATCACTAGAATAAGCTTAGAACCAAGCATCCCAACAGCAACAACAAAAAGGATTATAAAAATATCACCAGCCCACATGGAAATGCCAACAATATTACACAATTACAACAGGCTCATCTTCAAATTTTCTTTGCCATATCAAAAATAGCAGCAATAGGTTCATTGCAAGCAATCTATACTGTATTTAACTTATTATGACTGGCAGGCCTCTAGTAAATACTCCATTCAGATTGGTAACAAATAAAAAGAATCCATAAAATCGGAACTTACCAGGGCTAAGGCAAAGAAACAGATGATAGGTCAAATTAGACTTGTCCCTCTTAATGAAACACTGAATCGTTCCATCTCGAAACCCCGGCTGCAAAAAACACAAATAAAAAGCAAAATTAATCCCCAATCAACCATCACTACCATCAAGGCCATGTTCACTTAAACTAACATTAATGATCATATGAATTGTACATCTGAAACCATCTTACTGAACATAATTAACTAAAGATCATTTTATTCAACACAAAATTTTCTTATTCTTCAAATAATCTTTTGGGTTTTAGTCCCATCAAACAAATGCAAGATAAAAAAGCCTAACCTGCTTGAGAGACACCGGGAAGGTCAATTTTCCAGAAAACTCGGGACATTGAACAATTTCTTTGCACATTTCTCTCCATGACCTGCACACAGCTGCACACGCAACAACATGTTTTCTAGCGGGCCATGTGCTCTCACTCTCCTCCAATCTCTTAATCACATCACGGAGTAACTCTGGTGGAAGACTAGCCCAACAACTGCTCTGGATAACGACAGGCTGATCGCGCAGCTCATGAACAGCACCACGTGACTTACCACCGGCATGACCACCATGCAATCTCACCTCAAAGCTACGCCTCGACAAGCTCCCAATGCTATCCCTTATGTCACGGGCCAGGCTACGGAACGACATCTACTTAAAAGTAAAAATACCACCACTATTGTGCGTTCAAGATTTTCTGCATTCGTAAAGGGCATAAAAATTATGTCTTGAAGTGTTACCAAGAATGGTGTTCAAGTTCAAATGGTTTGCATCTCTGAGTCATAAGGGTGAGGAGATAAAACAAGTGTCTTTCATACAAAAAACCTTTTTTTTTTTTTTCCAAATCTTAAGGGCAAAGGAAAAAAAGATGAATTAAGGAAAAGCACAAAGCAAGAAAAGAAGATTCCCCCCAAAAGAAGAACCCTCACATGGTGCACCACAAAGCAGATCAAACAATATACTTTAATCAATGACTGGTTTCGCGCTTATAATCCCACATATTTAATTATTCTAAAACCCTGAAATCCGCATCTACTAATGGAAAAAAAGTAGTAACTTCATTAAAAAAAGAGAAAAAAAAAAGAATTATAGAACACCACAAAATGTTCTTGAAAGAGCAACGCCTCCAAATTCTTGAAAAAAAAAGAAGAAAATTTAAAAAAAAATTCTGGATTCCTGTGTGTACAAATATAGAAATATAGAACACCACAAAATTTGCCCGGAACCAAATTACCCAAAGAAAATTGAAAAAAATAAATAAAAGAAAAAAATCGAATCCCAGTAATCGAAAATAAAGTGCAATTTAGTTTCGTGAACAAAACAATGAAGTAAAGGGGATTACTTCAAATGATTTCACCATTCAATTAACTCTCTAACACTTGAAAATCGAAAAAGGAATGCAATTTTCAAGCAGATAATTAGGCTTCAAGTAAGAAATTCACAGAACCCCCCTCAAGAGATTTAAGTAAAATGGCAAAAAGATCACCCCTTCACCGTATTCGAGTACGCACACAGGCGAACGAACGGGAGTCTTGTGTGAAATTAATCAAAAAAGCAAGAAATAGACAGGCAACAACTCCAATTCAGAGCCCAGAAGCGAAAATGGTAGAAACATAGAACGGGGGTGACGGGCAAACCTTATAGTTTGCGTCCATGGTTCGGAGGATGAAGACGCTGGTTGTTTGTATCTATAGTTGTATGTATGTATGTATCACTGGATCCTTCTTCCTTCGGATTAAAACACACGGTTTTTCTGGTCTTGGTGTGCGTGTGTGTCTCCGTGAGCGCGTTTCTCTCCCTTCCCACTACCTTTCTCTCTCTAGAACAGCAAAGCCCTCTCTCTCTCTCTCTCACACTTCTTTGTGTCGGATTCCACACCCTGTTAAATCCGCTTCACGGGCTTTACTTGGTTTTTGCTTTTGAAAAGGAGAAAAATAATAATAATAAATTCATAATAGTTTTTGATTTTTTTTTAATTATTGGGACTACTAATTTTTAATTGGTAAGCGTGCCTTAACCCCCGACTTATTTAGGTTTTCAGATTTTCTATTTCATTTAGGTTCTCAAAATTTTGTTTCGTTATTTAATTATTTGGTATAAAATTTGATTTATATTACACTTTTCTACTCATTTTCAAATATTTCCAACTTTACTTACCATACAACCCCTTTTTTTTCTTTTTTTGATAGGATACCATACAACATTGTTGTGATATATATGAAATTACTTATAAATTACTCCGAAATCTTTTTCTATCAAACTGATTCAAATATATTTTCATTTTCATACGAACATCAATAATAGTAAATTTATGAGTCAATTACACTATGTGTCCCTAAAATATATTTTATGTTGCACTCATCCCCTAATTTCAAAATTTGACAAATATGCCCCTTATAATGCAGA
This sequence comes from Petrea volubilis, assembly GCA_026212405.1. Lineage (NCBI taxonomy): Eukaryota > Viridiplantae > Streptophyta > Magnoliopsida > Lamiales > Verbenaceae > Petrea > Petrea volubilis. The sequence goes on along the minus strand of CM047874.1, from coordinate 1,947,844 downwards.
AAACATCACAAATCGGCTCCTAATATATATAAGTAACCATTAATTTGTTATATTTTATAATTTGGAGGGTAAACGTTACATGAGGTATAAGTTAGTGATGTAAGGTGTAATTAATCCTAAATTTAAATTTGGAAATTACTAAGAATTAAATAAACGTTTGAATAAATTATCAAAAAAAAAAAAAAGTTTGAATACATAGTTATCCAATAAGACCTCATTTTTGGAATAAAATTTATTGTACAAGGATAAGACAAAATAGTACATGTAATAAATCGTTGAGAGGTATTTATCAGCCTAGCTATTGCCAAAATTATTGTACGAATTTTGAAAGTGAAAAAAAGAAATTTTAAAAATGTAAAGTCAATGGTCTTGTTTTTTAATTTCTCAAAGGCCAGTCACACACCGGGCTCTTTGATCGCGTCTTGTGGCCCTTTTCACGTTCTCTAAAGCCTAAGTCAATGCATTTAATTTATTTTATTTTCTATTTTATGAGTGATTCATTACATTTTTAATCTTTTTAAATTAATATATTCTATCTGTAAAACATAAATATGTATTATTTGATATAGTTTTATAATAAATAAATTAATTTTAAACTAAAACACTATCATAAAATAGACAAACACTTATATTCATATATATATATATATATATGTGATTGCGGGAATTTAAATTTTTATTTTTCTAGTTATAGAGGGCTTCCACCTTATTATTAAAACCAACTTTCATTCGCAAAGTCAGTTGAATAATTTCGTATATCACTTCAAGTTAGGGATACAAACGGATATTAAGTAGAGTGGATATGCAATATCCGAATTCGTATCCGATTAAGTTTTCTAATATTCGCATCCGTATTCGAATCCGATGGCTATTCAGATTCTCATATTCGAATTCGATAGATATTTTGCAGATTTGGATATATTTCTATATGTTTAATATTTCTAAAAATCAAATAAAATTATGGATATCCTAATATCCGTTTTTGCTTACATACAATTATCCAAATATCCGATTGAATATTCGAATCCGTTTATTTGAATATCTGAATCTATTTCTATAAAAAAAAAAAAAAACTTGTATAACTTATCTAACTGAAATTTTTGTTTATATATGTACATATACAAATTCAAGTATAATATATGCTCATTAATACAAGTAAAGTTAATATATTTACTTATATTTTTATTTCTTTATAAATTATGGAGATTATTGTAAATTATTGTTATCAATTCCTTAAAGTAAAAGAATATATCTAACTCACCAAATGATGGGTACTTTGATGATTGTATACATCACCACATTAATAATAATAATAATAAATAGATTATATTTTTAGCATATATAGTATGAGTGCAAATTATTAATGGTTATAGTAATTATTAATTAGGTATAACTAATAATGATGGTAATTATTACTACTAAAAGAACTTAAGTTAACATACGTATAATACGAGGCTTTTTTTAACAAATATATCAATTATGCATTAATCGCGTACTTTGTAGAAGTTTTTCAATAAATTATATTAAAAGTCTAATTAGAGTATACTTTTCTAATACTATTACATATTGAAATTAATTATTGAAACACTCTCTTAAGTTATACTTTGGGATAGTATTTTAAAATTGAAAGTGTCACAAATATTCACTTGTAATTGTATAGAATTTGTGGTGTCTCGATAAATAATTTTCTTTCCTTTTTTTTTTTGGTGCAATATATCAATCAACGAACTATTATCAGAGTAAATAATGTCTTGCGACTTTATTATATTTGAATTTAAAACCCATACTTCACAATCTTGCAATAATATTCCTTCTTTTTTTTAAATATTGCTAAAGGGACCCCATACTTCTTTTATATATATATATATATATATATAATTGATTGATCAAGATGGAATTTAGTTATTAAATATATTGTAAAAAGTAGTTTAATTATTGCATTAAAGATTCAAATATAAACCTCATTTTTATGTGTTTGTTTGTAGGTGCATGTGCTGCATGTCATTTTGTGCTTTTTAAGCTAGTGTTTGTCTTGCTAAGCTTATGGTGTTTTGAAGAATTTTTGTCTATATATATATATATACATATATATATGTATATGCATATATATATATATATATAAACACATATATTTTTATAATTGGAGGCAAAAAAATAATTAATATAAGATTTGTCAACGGATTAATAGTAGTTGGGGTTGAGAGTTGAATTTATTAATTATTTTTTTGACTAGAAATAACTTAGACCGAATCCTACTTAAAATTTTAAATCTCACTAATTTTATTTGGTTGAACACTAATGAGTTTAGAATATGAAATAAAATTTATTATATGGTACTAACATTATTTTATTCAACTCGAGCTACTCCTTATTCATCGAGTCGATATAAAATATGGTAAATCAAGTTAGGGTTGACAAATGGCAGATCAAGTAAGATTTGGATTATTGATTTTTTTTTTCTTAAGTTATATTTGGATTTTATTATGAGTTTAAATAAATAGAAAAATATGCTGGGTACAATTCAATTCGTATTAAGCTTATTTCAATTGGGCTCTAATAAGGAAAAGAAGCTTTGATTCATTTTGCTCAACCAAAAAATTTAGTAAGGACACACAAACAAAAAAAGGCCATCCGAAACTATGATATTTTTTAGATTTAATTATTTAATTTTTATTTTTTTAATCAATGATTACCTTTTAAAATCCATGAATTGTTGTCGGTCACCATTTAAAGTCTATAAATTTTGCGAAATGTCACCTCCGGGCATTTCCTGACAAAATATTCCCCCAAGATTCAACCGCATGCACAACATGTGACTTGCCTAAAGGTAAAATTATCTTTTCAGATAAAAAGCAACAACAAAAATAAGTTCAGGTTATAAAATCTGAAAAAACATCATAATTCGAATGGTAGAAAAAAAATTTCTTGCGAGTTGTGAGGACATGATTTTCTTTTTTTGATAATACACATCACCCACACACGCACATTCGTTAGGATTCAAACCTTTTATGCCTTTTAAGAAAGTCACACATCCATTAAGCCAAAAAACCTTCAATTCCAATGCAACTTTGGTCAAATTCAGGTGTATCGAATTAAAATTTCAACACTCAAGAGTTCGTAGTAAGGTAAATACCGTAAACTAATGCATCGAATACCAAAATAATCTCCTTGATCCGATTATTATATTATTTTGCTTATTTTTGATTTACTATTTACGGATAGCAATCGAAAATCCTTAAACCAAGGAGGTTGAAATTCCAAATTTGAATTTTATGATTCCGACAACACCAATCAAAAGAAAAAAAAAATCGAATACAAAGAAATTCTAATTATGCAATAAAATATACAAATACTCACGTTGGTAGAATTTGAAAAACTCAAAATCTTCACATCTCGATCAAAATGCCTCCATTTTACCATTAAAGCAAAGCATCGTTGGCAAATTTAATACTTTTAATATAATGAAATTGTATGTATTAAACACCCCAAAGGTCTTACGACTTAATTTGACAAATATTTTTAAAAATAAATTGGCAAATTAATACACAAATTTGCCAAGAATTCTATAGGCACATATGAAAAGAATAGCCTCCCATGTGTTGTAATGATATATAGTTTAATTGTTTAAATACTTTGAATCATTCTTCCAAATAACCAACCTTTTTAGATCCACATTATTTTTTCTTGTTAGGTAAGCTAAATGTATATTGCAATTTGCAAATCTAACTAACGAATAAACAAAATTAATATGACAATCAGCTTATATTGCATGTCCACTATTTTAATTCAAAAATTATTTAAAAAGAAAAAAGAAAAAGTGAATTGTGACATATAATTTGCACCACTTGTCCAATGTAGATGGCTTGAAAAGGATATTGCTTGTGAACATACCAAAATTATGCATAGAAATATAATAGATTGAGGTGTATATATATATATATATATTGACACTTGATATTAAACAAAATTGAGTTAAGACTCTGGGGACAATATTATATGATGCAACTATTACACAACTGTTGCCAAATGTGCCCCGATAATACTACACAATGTCTGACTTGTGAATACAAGATAACACCTAGATGTTACAGTTTGAAAGCACACTCGATTTGATTAAATAAATTAATCTTGGTGAAAAAAAATCGCTTTTGTCTTAACTTATTCTCTCTCTCTCTCTCTCTCTCTCTCTCGATCATGATGAACTATGATTCCTAGCCACTCCGATTGTATTATTATATATGCATGCATATTACATACATAAATACCTGGGCTGATAATCTTTTCTTATTTTTTATCCTCCTTATACGTCTTATAAATATGCGTGTCTGTCTCTCTGTGTGTGTGCCTTTTAAGTGAAAAATGGCTGAATAATTTATGGATATTTATGATACATACTTATAAGGCATTTACACCCTTTGAAATATATCTTTAAGCGCAATTGATTTCTCGTCGAATTTCTTATGAGCCGATCAATTGTAATTCGGCTTGCATTAGGAATGCAATATAATATGGTATAACAATATCACCTAGGAGGTGAGTTTTTGACATTTCAATTGGTTCTTGTATATTGTCCATCTTATCCCTAAAATTAACATGTGAAGTTACTAAAAAATGACATTCCATGGGGACAAAATCGAATTTTTGTATCCTTAATAATATATTATACATATAAATCAAATATGCACATTGTTAAAGAATTTAAATTAAAAAAATTATCATATTAAAACAAATACACTTACGAAATGAAAAAATATGGGCCCACCCACTTAAGGCATTAAACATCTTATGTGCGAAATTCATTATCAAATATGTCGTATATTTAAGGGATGCTTATCTTTTTATTTTATTTTATTATTACTAATCGTTTATCCTATAGTTGAGATATTTCGATATAAATAAATGTAGAGAAAATGAAAGAGGTAAGGTTAATAATAAGATTAATTTACACCCAAAATAAAATTCGGTGAATTATTTTTTTTATAAAAGCCACTAAAAAATTTATACCCCAAATAAAATTTTCAACGGCCACTATTGTGTGTCTCGTTTGCTTGCTCTTCAATGGACGGCGTAGATGTTCTGATGGATTCCAAATGGGCTTCCCGTTGGGCTTTAATTTTGGGCTCTCGGTTCTTGCCCCATAAGAAACTATACAGCCCAACAACCATCACTGCTCCACCCAAAACACTGTATGAAAAAATTATAGTTTTGTTAAAAAACAAAAAAATCCTAGATTATATTGTAAATTATAAAGTAATATATACGTATAGAGTGTAAATTATATATTTTAGTTTTCTTTCTCATGGTTTTTGGTGCATGGATTGGATTAAAGGACAAATTAGCCAATTCAACAATTTTTCATGACAAATATGTGAAAAGCCACTTATTCTTTTCTAAGGGCTTTTAAGTTAATTTAAATAGCATAAAATTCCTTTTCCTTTTTCTGCGTTATTTTGAATAAATTTGGATAATTATATTTATACTATGTAGTAATCACTTAAAATCATTATTATTATTTTTTAAAAACTTTTTATGATAGACTTCAAAACTAGTGGTGGCAATTGGGCGGGTTGTGTTGAATTGGCTTTTTTAGTACTTCAATTAATCCTTCTTGTGTGTTTAATCAAAACCGAAAAAAAAAAAATTAAAATTACTAGTTCATATACTCTTTAGGTGGTTTTGGAATATTAAAATTAATTGCAATCAAATAAAAAGTAAATATATTTGTTTATGAGTTAATCCGTTTAGAACTCAGTATGAACTTATAATCAAACCATCATCAACCTATCTAGAAACCAATATCAACAACAATTGTATGAGACTCAACCCAAACCAATCCAATTTAAAATATGTTGAATCTAATCCAACCCAAAATCATGTTGGTTGAGTTCAACTCAGGAGTTGAAAACTATTTTGTCACCCCTATTCAAAACCATTTAAAATCATTGACTTCAAGTTCTTTTAATTCAGAAACCAAAGTTGGACAAATTGAACAAAAAGTGCAATGCTAATTCGGTCAAAAAATTTTGTTATATTTTGGTATAACGTTGATAGATATAATAAAAACTATTACTCGAAAATATAATAGAAGATTCGAACTGATACTAACCTTCCCCAATGAAGAACATCATGTAAGAAAATAGCTTCGAGGATGGCTGCTGAGACGAGCCCGAATGGGCTAAAAATTGCAGTAAAAACAGGACCTTTCTTCTCAATAACCCAAGCTTGCAACCAGTAATTTGCTCCTCCAATAACAATACCCTGCATATTTAAAAATTAATTATTTCATTTTAATATTAATTATCAAAAAAATAATTATTATTTCATTCTAATAGCAAATTCTACTTGCAACTACTCTTTTAGAATATATAATGACGCTTTTGTGACTATTACGACAAAACAAAAGGCATTAATTAATTTCTCTAATAATATTTAGAAAAAGAAAAAGTACTTTTTATATGAGCATTTCGACATATTCTACACGTGGGGCAAAAATACATTAATTAATTTTGGGTGTGAATAGTGACGGAGTTAGGACTCCAAAATCAATGGGTGTGCTTAACCAATTATCATAAGCTACTGATAATATAAATAATTAATTTAAATAAAAAGTCTGGGAGTACACTAAAAATAACCAAAAATTATAAACTAAAGAAAAATTACATTAGTCATTCTTAACCACATATATATTGCGTAATTTTGAAGCTAATGAGTGTACGCGCATCTACTGAAATATATATGGCTCCGTCATTACATGTGAATTAAACAATCAAATCACAAGAATGTATAATGCAATTATCTCAAAACTATTCGATATCAACTATTCTATTTTACCACTGAAATTGTAGAATATATTCTCCCAACATTCGAACTTCAATTTTAATACCACATTTGATTCATGCATGATACACACACACACACACACACACACACACATTCATACATACGAGTGAATGAAATTGAGATGCATTCATCACTAGAAAAATAGTGAAAGGAAACATTAAATTTGCCGCCCTAGGTGAATATCGTAAGATACCTTCACTTATATGATATTAGTTAAAGTATCACATACATATTTATGCTCTTAAAAAATTTCTTGAGACATTTTATAATGTCGCCAAAATATATTATAGTATATAAAATTTTTAAATAAAAATAATTTATAATGACATTTTCTCTTTTGTGAGAGTGAGGATCACAATAAAGTATGTACCCCCTTCCATAATAGAATAACTCATCATTTTAATGAAACTCAAATTCTGTGAGAAATTTTGTACTTCACAAGTCCATTAATAAATGCATTAATTGAAAATGGGTATGAGATGTTAATTGTTTATGTAATACCCAAATGGTATTTCAGTCGTTTGATCAAGTATAGTGATGTCACACTTTTACCTTTTAACATTTTTTGATATTATCATATTCAATAGTTAAAAATATTACTTGGGTGTAGCATGAGGTTTTCCTTGAAATAGATTTTTGCTTCAGTTTGGTTTTGATAGAATTTCAATCATAAAATTATTACAAATGTCTTATATTTGTAATAGAATCTGTTAATCACAATTTTTTGTTAGTTTAAGAAGCATTTTAGTGTGGCGAGTGTATCAAAAAAGTGCATAGGCAATGATTTGTCCAATTAGAATGTTTTTTTTAGTAGCATGTTGAAAATAAAAAAGAAAAAATGAAAATGTAGTACGGTTTTATATGAAAAAATTCATGCTACTCAGTTGGATGATATCTAACAAATATTTTTATCCATTAGCTTAAATATGATAATTCCAAAAAGTTTTAAAAAATAAAATTATAATATCATCATACCAAATCTAATAACTTAAACCACCACTTAAGTATTATTCAAATGGGTAGTTTTTTATGAGCCCGTATATATGTAAATGTATATATACCCACACACACAATATAAAAAGAGCATATTAAATTATTAAAACTGTGAAAGTAATAAATGAATAAACATGGTAACATACGCAATAGGCGACCGATAAAAGATCAATATTCCAACCAAGCTTCCAAGACGAAATATTTCTCTCCGTCGCCGCACCATAAATGGTTGTTGCTACACAACAGAAGCTAATCTGTAGAGCCATAAGCCTCAATCTCCCAGGATATTGTTTTAGAAGTGGGGCCTAAAAAAACAAATAAATGTGTGGGATATATATATATATATATATATATATATATGCACACAGATTCATTACTTTTATTCAATCAATTCATTTTCATGCAAGCTAACAAAAATTATTAATGATAATATTTTCGTTTCATAATATCTGTCGTTTTGGCATTTTAATATTGTTTTACAATATCTATTATTTTACAAACATAAGTCAATTAATATTTAATACATTTTTTTTATAAAATTTTTCCTTCATAAATAATATTCATATAACATATTTAAATTAATATTTAATTCACTTGTCTGGAATTGTTAAAATTTCAATAAGTTATTAATAGGAGTAAAATTATCAATTATGATACAGTTTTAAATTTTCCTTAAGGTGCATGAAAAAATTTTAAACAACAGATATTTTAAAACTGAGATAGTAGTTAATCGGAAAGAGAATTAGCATAAGAAATCAAAAAATGGTAGATTTTTATGTTTTTGCCTTTTAATTATGCACTATTGTGACTTTTCACGAAAATAATCTCAATAAGTTGCATTAAACTTTGAACGAAGGAATATTTTTGTAGCACTATAAAATGTCAACATATACAATATTGGAGCACTGATTTGACATTACTCTTGACTAGTGTCTTAAATAATAATAATAATAATATGTCACAATATTCACTTTCAACAATATTTTATAGAGTCTCAGTAAGTATTGTTTAATTTCGTAGTGTACCTATTGCACTATACCTTTTGAACTCATATATTTTAATACTATTTGTACCCGTTTATTATGTTGCTTCCATTTTGAGATATTTGACTACTTACATTAGCGATTTGTGGCATTCGTAATGTAGGTTTATCATAAGATAAGTACTCGATATGTGAGCCAGTTGGCGCTAATCACATAAGCAAACCCCCAACGAGAGGGGCACCATAGTACCATTGTTTTTTATTATTAGTGTGCGTACTATAATAATTATCTATCAAGTGCCGTTGGTTTAATGAACATGCACCCCACTTTTGGAAACATGGGGAATATCGTCGGCCTTAAATTGTGACTATGTGGGTGTTCGTATTACCAAACAACAAAAAATAAAAAAATTGCAAACTTTATAACCTGCATAGTTAGCCAGAGGGCCCAGGAGGACTGTGCTCCAAATGAAAAAATAGAACCTTTGATCCATTCACCTTTAGTTTGTGTACCACTGTGTAGGGCTGTCAATGGATCGGATCTGGAGCAAATCAGTGCAATTCGGATCCGAATCCGATTACAAGGACCGACTATCGAATCCGACCCAAAATCCTATAGGATCTTTAGTCTTTATTCCGAATTCGAATCCGGAATAAATCCGAGATCCGATAAAAAAATCCGATCCGATCCGATATGACAAAAAAATTTTGTGCTTGAACCAAAAAATAAATAATAAAAAATTCTTTAATATATAAATATATAAACGTGTAAAAATGTATTATATATATAAGAGATCTTTAATAATTATGCACCATATTTAATTTTTCATTTAATGACAATATATATTTAGAATTATATATAAATACGTTTATGTATAATATATTTAGTAAAGATCTCTAATAACTATAGAGATTATTAGTTGTTCATTTAATGATAGTATATAATAGATATCTCTAATAACATATCCTATATGTGTATATATATGGTGTATGTAATAGAGATCTTTAATATATAGACTAATTAATTAGTATTCTATAAAAAAAAACGCCTCTTTATGTTAAAAATAAAATTAAATAATGTAGAAAAATATTTTAGAATATGTATGAAAATTATATAATGTTTTGTTAAAAAAAAAGTACCTTAAAAATTAATAAATAATATATTATTAATTACAATGACATATACATTATATTGAAGTATCTTTATTACTATTGTATTATATATAATGTATAAATTTAATAAAATATAATATAAAAATTCGGATTCGGATCTTTAACAGATCGGACTCATTGAATCCAAATCCAACCCATTTATTTCGGATTATGGATATTTGCTATCGGATCTGACCCATCGAATATTTTAATCGATCGAATATACTAAAATTCGGATCGGACTCGGATCGGATTCGGATTAAAATCCACTCCATTGACAGCCCTACCACTGTGTGTAGAAGAAGAATGATTGTTTTCATTGACAAAAGAAGTTGACTATAGTGGAGGGCCCTTATAGAAAGTAAAGGCCATTGCTCCTGCGAACCCAATTATGCTGCCCAATACTTTGGCTATTCCACGCCATTCATTTATGGCTAAGCTTTCAACCCTATATATAAACACTTTTCAATATCAAATTTTTGTTGAAATAAAATAAACTATTTCTTATTCTTCAAAAAAGTTAATTGTCAAGGAATTTATGATTGAAGAAAGGTGTTTGAGTGTGGGCTTATTAATTAGCTCTTAAAAATATATCTTTTATAATTATGTTTGAGAATTTATAATAAAATATTACAAGCATGCATTCTCTTCACTAACAAATATTAATCCATCATAAATTAAGTGAAGTCTATCAACAAATCTGTTAATAAATTTTTGTCATGGATTATTATTTTAATGCTCTTTTCATTGAATTCCATCACAAATCTATTACAAGTACCTTTTATATGTGAAGGAATTTTCTTCGTTATGAACTTTTTTTTATTGGTAAATGGGTCTTTTTTGTATAGTGAAATGTAGTTTTAAGATGGTAGGAGTTTTATGAAAGAAAGTATTATAATTTCCTAAAATAAGATTTAGGAAATAATTTTTCTTAATTTTTTTTAAATTATGAAATTCCTTGTTTATCTGGTCTTAATAAACTCTTTTAGCGTCGACCATATTGGTTATGCAATTGCTATTATTAAAACCATAAAATTGAATGATCTTATCTTATCAAAATAGTTTAAAATTTTATCTTTAAAATGAGATCTAGCACCTTGTAAACTCTGAAAACATAATTAAGCTTATAGATCTTCTTAACAAACTCAGCCAACAACACGCCCTCAAAATAAACTTTCTGAATCTGATTTGGTCAAATCCAACAAATTATATGTATAACAAATTTGTTGTATTTGTTAATTGATTGGTCACTCTCCCCGACACTGATTTGAACAAAACGAGTCTAGGCTAGAATTTCGCTTCAATAGAATATGAAATTTGTATAAGATTACTCTAATTTTAATTTTCCACACATTAATTGTTTCAGAGATAATCATGTTTCTTTGGCATAGGTATTTTTACCTTAAACAAACGGCCAAAATGAAGACCATCGGAGGAGCAATATTTTGCATGGCTGCACAAAATGCTGCTGATATAGTGTTCAGTGCAAACAAGTTTAGATTGATACTCATGGGGAGCCTGCAATATAATGCATGTATCAAGTAAGTTGCTACTATAATATACAAAATTCTCTTGTATGTATATAGTAAGTACAATAATGCACCCCATTCAATCAAGAACTAATATATGATTATAAATTTAGTCTCTATGACCGTAATCATTTATAAAAATTTCGTTAAAAAATGCCTTATCGTTGAATATTGTTTTCTTAGTTCTATTTATATTAAATTTTGTCATTAATATACCATAAATATTTTAAATCAGTGATAGAATTTCTCCATCACAAATTTTTTATTAGTGAAGAGGATGTTTTCGTATGGTGATATATACATATATATACATACATATAGTGGCTGAGCTAGAACCTTCACTCAGTTGGTTCAATGTTCTTGGGCTAATCAACCATGGTTAATTGTTTCTTTCTAGTGTATCAAACCATCAAAAGCTTATGATGAACAATCATTTGAAAAAGTATCAAAATGTGTTGCTAACAATCTTATTTTTGATTGAAAAATCTATCAAAATTCGATATTTTTAATTTTAGTATATTGGTGTTGTTCACAATTCAATAAGCCGATAAAAGTTGACTAAAATAAAAGAGTCTATACATTACTTTTTCTTCTTAATTATGTAGGGCTCAACAAATTTTGTAGGCCTCTAATTAATTGGAACATATAAACAAACATAACAAATTAAGTAACTCAGCACACGTGGTATATATGTATTTGGGAACAAGAAAACCGTTTATTCTTTTAATTATTATAATATTGGTGGATATAAATTTATATATATATATATATATATATATATGATTTTATTTTTATTTTCACTATGAAAGGTGATTACTTTAAGGTTGAAAGAAAATTTTTAAATTTATCTGATTTTTTCCACTTATGAACCATTCTATTTAAATTCATATTTTTGTGATCAGGGTCAACTATCATCATTATTGTTATAATTCTTTACATATTAATATATATATATATATATATATATATATATATGTAATAGAGTTTCTAAAAGTGGAGGGGGTCAATTGCACCCTCTCACCTTCACTTGGCGCTACCAAGTGAGTGTGTGTGTGTGAGAGAGAGAGAGAGAGGGGGCGGGGGGGGGGGGGGGGGGGGAGAGGGGGAGAGGGAGAGAGAGAGAGAGAGAGAGAGAGAGAGAGAGAGAGAGAGAGGGATGAGGTCCATACACACATGAGAGAATGAAAATCTTGCAGAGTGCAAGCCATGGAATAGGAGTGGCCTCCTTACTGCAGACATACATCAATAATCAACAAAGTAGGAATTAATGCAATTATTAAGAAAGCGTCATAATTTTGGGAGAACAAGGCAATGATACACACACACACACACACATATATATATATATATATATATATATATATATTGCCTGGGAATATAATTAAACCTTTTGAAGAAGAAAACTAGTGGAGCCAAGGCAAGCGTAGCGAAGGCCAATCGATACGTTGCGAAAATCGAAGGTTTCATGCCTGAAGAAACCTATGCCTTTGATAACAAGAACATCCCTGCAAAGCTTATTGTCGGAGGATCACAGCAATGTAAGCCCTCACTTTGTGCATGCTTTTTGGAAGACTATACATTTTGATGAATGAATATATCATATGTTAGTAGTTCAGATGGTTACAATTTATAGGCAAGATAGGAAAATTAGCTAGGGCTACCAGCATGATACTGGTCCAAACATTTATTACAATCTCTGTTACGTTTTTTATTGTATACTAGTAGTGGTGACACGTTCAATGTGTGTACTTATTTTTTTAAAGTATGAAAAATTAGAAATATTCATGTAATTTTTATGTGATGATATATTTAATTTTGATCAGTTGTTTATGTATATATATATTATTTATGGAAAAATTACTCCCACTATCCCTAAGTCTAAGCGAAATTATAAATAACACCCCTTGTATCGATTATTACCAATACCTCCCTTAGTTTTATTTCCGCCTTTCAATTTACAAGTTCTGTTAGGTTGACTAACGGTCAACATTAGTAAACCCAATTGAACTTCCAAATTTGCCATTTTGAAGGCGGGAATATTATTTGACGAATTATAAATTAACTCTTTTATCCTTATGGATGTTTACGTAATATAATGTAATTTTTGGAGGTAATGCATTGTAATTTAAAATAAAAGGGGGCTAATTGTAATTTTATGTTTTATATTGATTAAATAAGAAAATACATTTGAATACTTTTAATTTATAATGTCTATATATATATTTGCACAAATTTAAATTTGTACTTTGATAAAAACATAATTATACATAATATAAATATATATATATATATATATATATAATAAACAAAACATTTATAGATATATACATACATATATAAATAATATACAAAAATATTTATAAATATATATACACATACATATATAGGGCGAATTATGTTTACCTCCCCTAAGGTATACCTTATTTACAAAAAATACCCTGACCTATGAAAAATTACAATTACCCCCTTGAATTGAGGGAGTAATTACAATTTACACCTAAAAAATAAAATTCCAAAATTGCCATTTTGAAAAATTACAATTACCCCTTTGAAGTAAGGGGGTAATTACAAATTACACCCCCCGAATTGAAATTATTATTTTGCCCTCAAGGGTTTTTTTTTGTTATATTATACATATTTAAATTTAAAAATATTATACATATTTAAATATTTTTAAATAAATTAAATCAATTATATAATATATACAAATAGTTATAAACATATACTTCAAATTATATAATTGTAATATGTAAATTTATATTTAATAAATACAAATACATAAAAAATCTTATAATATTACAAAATTTGTTTTTATAAATACAAAAAATATATAATACGTATTATGTATAATTCATTTTTATAAATACAAAAAATTTCTTTTTTCCCCCCCATTTTCCTTTTCTTTCGCTCCCCCCTATTTTCCTTGCCCTACCCCCCTGTTTCGTCCAATCCTAGGTCGTCTCTCTCTCTCTCTCTCTCTCACGCACACACACACACACACACACAAACACACACACCGCCGTCGCCTGCCCGTTATACCGTCCACCACTCGTCCGGATTCCAACGCCGCATAAGAAGGGATTGAGATGGGGAAGGGGCAGAGATCGAGAAGGATAGAAAGAATGAGAGATTGATGAGGCAAGGGGTGGGGTGGAGAGAAAGATCGAGAGGGAGAGAGGCATTGAGAAAGGAGAGGGGTGGGAGAGATATCCTCTATGGCCATCGTTCGCTGCCCGTCCACCGCATTTGCCGCCTCCAACAGAGAGATTAAGGGATTGAGAACTGAGGGGGGGAGATCAAGAAAGAGAGGCTTGTCCGCCGCCCACCGCCTCAAGCGTACCAACCATTTGGGGGGGAGGGGGGAGAGAGAGAGAGAGAGAGAGAAAGAGAGAGGGGGGGGGGGAGGAGGGGGGGTTGGAATCTAATATAAAAAAAAATAATAATAATAAGGAAAAAATTAAAAGAGAAATTGTAACAATAATGAGAATAATATTTTTAAATTTAAATATGTATAATATAACAAAAAAAAATCCTTGAAGGCAAAATAGTCATTTCAATTCAGATGATGTAATTTGTAATTACCCCCTTAATTCATGGAGGCAATTGTAATTTTTTAGAAGGGTAATTTTGGATTTTTTTATTTTTTAGGTGTAAAGTTTAATTACCCCTTAATTCAGGGGGGTAATTGTAATTTTTCATACATCGGGGTATTTTTTATAAATAGGGTATACCTCAGGGGAGGTAAACGTAATTTGCCCTACATATATATAGATACCGCCGCCACTGGGCTCAGAGCCGAGTGGTGGGGGTTCAAAAATGGTATCAGAGAGGTCCTGAGTTCAAACCTTCTTATCTTCTACGCCTTTCCCTTTGAGTGAGTGTGTGCGTGTTTGTAGGAGTGTTTTTCGGTTGACATCTATAGGGTTTGTTGAGATGATTGTATCCAAAAATATATATATGTAATGCCGCTGCCGCCGCAACTCCCCTCCACCACCACCATTTGCACCACTGTTCGTCACCACCACTGCTAACCAATGAGAGAGAGGGGGGGATAGAGAGGATCACAGAGAGAGGTGGGGGGGGGGGGGGGAGGAGCACAGAGAGGGAGAGAGCGGGTTTCACAAGCCTCCGCTACCACAACTGTCGTTGCCGCTGCCACCGTTGTACCTGTAGTCACCGCCGCCGAGAGAGAGAGGGAGTGATTAGATCAAGATTTGAATTTGAGGAAGAAAAAAGGTAAAAATAATAAATAATATGTTTCAAGCTAAATTAAAAATAAGAAAGTTGGAGATATATAAGAGAAAGGGGAAATAATTTATTTGAGAAAATATATATCTATATATATATATAGAGAGAGAGAGAGAGAGGGAGGGAGAAGTAATTTATTATAAATAAGTTAGGTAATACAACTAAAACATATCAAAATTAAGCAATTATTTTAAGAGGACGATATTCAATTAATAGTGCAGATTATGCATACGCGCCTCGTTTATAAAAAGTAATTATTTTTTAAATACATAGTTAGATGTGGGGTTCTTATGCCTGATGTGAAAGCATTGTAATTTATAAAATATATAGCAGATGAAATATATAACGAAATAGATCAAGATCTACTCACAAATTAACAATGGGGCAAATCATGTCTACATGGGATATATTGTAATTATAATTAATTTTCGTAATTTTAAAAATTATAAATACCTCTTAAGGTATGTATAAGCTTAACAAAATTTATTATTGAATAAGATGGAACATAATTGCGAGTTGTATTTATGATATTTTTTGTGAGCTTTTTAGATAAGATTCGCATAGTCTGTATAAGTTCAAGATATGAAAGTTATATATGAAGTCAATTTCAAAAAAAAAAAAAAAGTGGAGGTATGAGACTATAAATAGTGATGCTCGGTGGTGGTATAATACTTTGCGAAAATTGACAAAATCACAAAATTAATTGAAGGATTTTGTAAGATTTGATGTATCGAATCTCTTGGTGACCGAAATGATTATTACGATATTGGAAAGTTATCAATATAAAACAAAACTAAAATATATAAATTAAGAAATTATTATAGACAAAATTCGGTATAAAAATTAAATTTATAATATATTCATTAATTATTGGAAGTGATATATTCTTATAGTGATTTTTCTTTTCTTTTCTTTTCTTTCCTTTTTTTTTTTTGAAGCCCAGCCACCTGTCCAAAGGACTCTAAAATGAATGAAAAGTAAATAGTGATTGACCGTTATTAATTATTTCTTTTGTGTTGGTATGTAACTCACACCATTATTGATGTATAATTACAAAGAATTAATTAATTTGGATAATTTTTAGTTCTTAGTGATGAGTGATGCATACCACACCAACTCGTGCCCAATAGTTGTATGGAAAATTAAAGCAAATCCAACGAATTAAAGATGACCAAATGTCCTAATTAATTACCACTTTGACATTACTGTAGCATCAATAATTAAATAGGTTTAGTGCTTTGTCTTGCTATAAAGTTAATTACAGTTTATTATAAGGGAAACTTGGATCGACATCCCCAGCATTATGACTCTATGAATAATCTCAGATTTGATTTTTCTGCATGGACCTAGCTTTTATCATTTTCTATGTTCACTATTTGAGGGTGTTTACAAACACTTTTATTTTTTGAGAAGTAGAAGTCGTAAAAAATGTTTGAAAAAAAATGAATCGTAAAAATGGATAGTGTTTATAAGGGAATAATGAAAAACAGTAGTTGATTTCTGAAAATGTAATTAAAAACTATAAAAAGCAGTTTGAAACTTGCATTTGGGAATGTTTGCAATTGGATAAGATCCTTTATTGCGAAATAATATTTAATCTTATATTCCATAATTCACATTTATATCATGAGTATAAAATTACTTCTTTAATTATACGATTAGTATAAGATCTTCACACTGGTTGTATATCTATCATTGGAATAAGAGATGAAACACAATTAAAACAAAGAATTTCATATGGTTTGTAATAGCTTATTTTATCGTTATTTTTTAAATAGAAGTACGATAACAAAACACTCGTTATTTACCCACCCTTTTTTTGTAAGGGATTGCAAACACCCCTTGACAACTAAAGCATTGTTAATGGAAGTAATAAATATACATCGTGCTGTCATTGTAAATCAATAAAAAATGAAACAAATAAGATAAAAATTGCAAGAAATATAATTCTGTAAAGATTTTGGACTTTATTAACTAATATACATTATTTTTTTTGTCATGAAACAAAACCAAAGTCGCATCCTTAATTGGTTCTTTTTTTTGGCCGTATTGGAAAATATCATAAAATATTTGTCACCCTAAAAAGAAGAAAACACTAAAACTTTGAAAATATCATAAAATATTTGTCACCCTTAAAAGAAGAAAACTCTTAAACTTTGATAGGAAAAATATGAAGCAAAAAAGCAAAAAAAGAAAGTATGAGACTACTGCCAATTTAAGGGGGAAAATAGCATTTTTGGTCTCATAATTTAAGACGTTTAACACTTTTAGTCCCAATATTTTCATCGTAGCACTTTTGATCCCACTGGATACTATTTGGTGGCGACAAGAGTCCCACATTTAGTTTTTTAATGGAAGGCGCACGTGTGGGTCACGTGCGCTGTTAGTCAAAAGGCTGACCAGATTTTGGGGCAAAAAAATGGCATGTGCTGGTCATGTGACTAAAAACTCCCCATTTTACTTCGTTTTTTTCACCATTTTTTACCCTAAGTCCCAATTTCTGAAAAAGGAAAAACCACTTCGGTTTCTCTCTTCCTCTCTTTCTCTTTCTTTGTTTTTTTCTTCTAAGCCCCAATTTCTGAAACCCCCCCCCCCCCCCCCCCAGTTTTCTCTCTTCCTCTCTTTGATAATGTGAAGAAGATGTTGTTGCAAGGATTAGACGTTGACAATGAAAAATCCGATTATGGTAAGTTCATTTGTTTTCTCCTCAGGTTCTTTGGTTGTTTGTTTTTCTCTCTTTGTTGACAAAACCGAACCCAATTTTTCTGAGTTTTTTGTGAAAAAAGCTTAACATTACATTGTTAAGAGGGCTATTTATTTAATCTGTTTTAGGGTCTTTTTTGAGCATGTGTGTTCAATTATATACTTGTGGTTCCCTATGCTTTTTCTAATATGGTTTTAGTAGTACATTGTTTTTGGTTTCTTGTTGTCTGTTTTTCGTTTTTTCTTATTTATTTATTTATTTATTTTTGTTGTTGTTGTTCATGCTTTGTGTGACAGGGAACTCTGGTTGTGTTACTTTGAAAGTGCATCACGGGGGTAGGATTAGTGAAAGTCCTAGGGCAGAGTATGTTGGTAGTAATGTTAGTAATTTTGTGTATGTGGATGACCATAAGTTGACAATGGGAATTTTAAATGACTCTGTTGCAAGGTTGGGTTATGTGGGGCCTAAAAAATTTTATAGGATTGATGCCTTCAAGAAGTTCAGATTGATATGTTATGAAACTGATTTGTACCAATTTGTGGTTTTTCGTAAGAGGAACATTCATGTTTATGTTGAAAGTGATGCTGAAATTGATAATTGTGGTGATAATACACATTGTGTTGAAAAAGGGGTGGGCGAATTATCATCTATTCCAAATGATAATGGTGGTGATAATATGGTTTCAAATGATTATGCATATGTCCCTGATAGTGAGGATAGTGATTATAGTGTTACCACCAAAGGTAGTGATCTTGAATGCCTTGATGATAATGACTTTGTAAATCATGTGAATGATAGTGTAATTGAGGGAGAAAGTTGTGATGAGAGATTTGAAGATGTTGTATATGAGTCATCTGGTGAGGATTTTGATAGTGAAGCTGATTCTGATGATGAGAATACCATCAGGACCAGTCAAGTGTTCCATCCTAAGGATATTTTTGATCCTAAATTTGAGATAGGGATTATCTTTAGTAAGAAAGATGAATTCAGAGATGTTGTACACTCTCATGCAATCAATACTTTAAGAAATCTAAAAATAACCAAGAATGGTAAAAGGAGAATATATGCTAGGTGCATGAGTACTGGGTGTGACTGGCATATTAATGTAATTAAAGTTAAAAATGAAACTAATTTTCAAATTAGGAAGTACAATGCAAAACATAAATGTAGGATCACAACCAAAGTGAAAAATCTGAACTCTAAGTGGTTGGCTGCCAAGTGTGAGAAACATTTTAGGACTTATGCAAACAAAAAACTCAAAGCTTGGTCAGAGGATGTGCAACTAGAAATAAAGTGCACATTTTCTAAGTACCAAGCTTATAGAGCAAGGAAGAAAGTGGTGAGTAACATACAGGGTAACATTGATGATCAATATGGTTTATTGTGGGATTATGCAGATGCTCTTAGAAAAAAAAATATTGGATCCACAATCATTATGCAGTTGAGTGAAGATAGTGATTCTTTGGGGAACAAAAAATTTCAAAAATTGTACATTTATTTTGAGGCATTGAAAAAGGGGTTCTTGGCTGGTTGTAGGCCAATTGTGGGGATAGATGGTTGTCACTTAAAGGGGCCCCATGGTGGGGTTCTTTTGACAGCCGTATCAATTGATCCAAATAACAACATCTATCCCTTAGCATATGTTGTTGTGTGTAGTGAGACTAAGGAAGCTTGGGTGTGGTTTCTAAGGTTGCTTAAAGAGGATCTTAAGATTGAGAGGGAAGATGCATTCACATTTATTTCTGACAAGCAGAAAGGTTTAATTCCAGCATTTGAGGCAATATTGCCTGGTTTATACAATAGATTTTGTCTAAGGCATTTACATGGCAATATGAAGACAGCAGGTAATTTAAATTGCTTTCATTTTTTTTAGTTTTTTGTGTACATATTATTTTTCTCACTTCAAATATGAAATGTAGGTTTTAGGAGCTTAGCTTACAAGAGAGCCCTGTGGTGAGCAGCCAAGGCATGCACAATGGCTGAATTTAATACAAGCATGCAAGAAATTGTTGAGCTTGATCCAAAATGCTTGGAATGGCTGCAGGACAAACCACCATCACAGTGGTCCAGGTCACATTTCCAGACATTCCCCAAGCGTGACATACTTCTCAATAATCTCTGTGAGTCTTCCAATAGTTGCATACTTGAACCAAGAGAGAAACCTGTTTTGACTATGTTAGAGTGGCTTAGGAAATATCTCATGTCTAGAATGCAACAAAATAGGGATGATTGTGAGTTGAGATGGGAGGGGAAAAAGATATGCCCAAAAATTAAAAAGATTATAGATAGGCATGTTAAGAAATCTAGTGAGTGCATTCCTATAAAAAGCAATGATTGGTTGTTTGAGATACAATATTTTGATGGGGCTAGATTTTCTGTCAACTTGAGAGATAGGACTTGTTCATGTAGAAAATGGCAGTTAAGTAGGATTCCATGTAAGCATGGAATGAGTGCTATGTGCAGTCAAGTATATGAGCCTGATGACTTTGTGCATCAGTGCTACACTGTTCAGACTTACAATGCTGTGTATTCACCTGCAATAATACCTATGGATGGTCCTGATATGTGGGAGAGGACTGGTTTAATACCACCGTTGCCTCCTAACTTTGGTAAAAGAAAATGGAGGCCTACAAGGGCAAGAAGACTTGAGCCGGATGAGCTTCCTTTGAAAAGAAAGAAAGCTCTATGAAGGAAAAAAGGCATAGCCAAAGACTGTTCCAAGAAGAAAAAGGGCTGGGCAGTCACTTGTAAGTTTTGTGGTGGACAAGGGCATAACCAAAGAGGCCGTGAGTGGAAGAAGTTTGCAGAGGAATTTCCCATGGACCCAGCTGAAGAGATTGCAGTTTCTCAAGAAGCACCCCAAGTCACACAAGATGCTGCACCCCAAGGCACACAAGTACAAGCTTATGGAAAGCCAACGCAGACAAGAAATAGCACAGATTTGACTGTAAGTCTTTCATTATTTCACTTCATTTATAGCACAAGATTGGATTACTAACTTATTTCATTTTTATTGCTAACAAGCTAGGAAAATGACAAGATCTGTTACAAGAGAAAAAGGCCTTAACAAGAATGCTTCCAATGCTTCATACAAAGCTCCAAGACTAGAAAGGGCACCCACTGGACAACATTCAAACCATCGTAATGAAGGATCTGTCCCATTGCTTCACAAGGATGGGAGAGCTTTTGTAACTATGCCCAACCTCAATGCTGCTGTTTTTGCATCGCTTAGAACCAAACAATCCAAGGACAAGGGAAAGCAGAAAGTTGGATTCTTTTGAAGACTTCATTTTTTTTTTTTTTTGTATTTGTAGAACTTGTTATAGTGAAAGCTTGCAAGCCAACCATAAATTGCATCTTTTGAATGTTTGATAGGAAACATTGCTATTTTGGCTGTAACAGTATAATATATTGTTGGCTTGTAATGTATTTTTGGCTTATGCGCATCTTTTGAATGTTTGATAGGAAACATTGATATTTTTGGCTCTTACAACTTTGTGCTCTTATGTGGCATGAATGAAGCAATGTCTCAAAATATTTATTTAAACTTTGTGCTCTTACAACTTTGTGCTCTTATATGACATTAATGAAGCAATGTCTCAAAATGTTTGTTTAAACTTTGTTCTCTTACAGTTTTGCGCTCTACACAATTACATATTTTTGCTCGTACAGAATTAATTACAAGAACATTAACATTAACAAGAACATATACATTAACAAATACAGAAACAAGTACATTACATCCGTTTTTTCAAGTGGGATCATATTCATACATTTTTTCCCACCTTCAAACCAACAAGAACAACAAAATCAGCCCAAGTATTCCAAAAAAGACACTCTCATACAAACAGCCCAGCAATCCCAGAATTTTTCCAGGCTTCAAACCAAAATGCGGAGAAGGAAGGGCATGCAGCCAAGAAACAAATAAAAGTGCAGCAAACAGGTTTCTCCTTTTACGAGCTGCCGCTAGCGTCGCCTCCAGCTCTTCAATTCGCGCAGTTTGGGCAGCCATTTCACGTTCGTTGTTGTTCAGCCTTCTCAACAATCTAGGTATGACAGCTCTTGCTCTTTCGGATGCCGGCGGATCAACCTATTCGAAGAACCGACATTGGCCTTCAGTTTTGGCACAACAAATGAACCTTCTTCCGGGATTCTCATTTGTCCAAGCCGTCCAACGACGAGAAGGATCTCCACAATTGCAATTCATCCTTTTGACTATGACGTTGGACAAAAGAAAAAAAAAGAAGAAAGAGAAAGAAAGGAAGAGAGAAAACGTGGTTGGTTTTTCCTTTTTCAGAAATGGGGCTTAGGGTAAAAAAAAGGGTGAAAAAAAATGAAGTAATAGTCACATGACCAGCACATGCCATTTTTTACCCCCAAAATTTGGTCAGCCTTTTGACTAATGGTGCACGTGACCCACACGTGCGCCTTCCATTAAAAAACTAACAGTGAGACTATTCTTGCTACCAAATAGTATCCAGTGGGATCAAAAGTGCTACGATGAAAAATATTGGGACTAAAAGTGTTAAACGCCTTAAATTATGGGACCAAAAATGCTATTCTCCCCAATTTAGGTCGTACAAATTTTCTTAGTTTCCAAAATATATAAGAGATTATTAAATTTTCTATTATGGAAATTAAGAACTGCACGTGTAATATTTTTCAAGATATCCTACCTCCAGAAAAAACCGATATAGATTCTAAATAAATATAAAATAAAACAAAGAAGATAATTTAAATGAATTCGTATTAGACAAAAATTTAAACCCAGATACTATCTGGATTTTTTTTTCTCTTTATGTTGTTTAAGTGAATTTTGATCTATTTAAATACACTACTTACATGATATTACAAAGTGAGGTTGTTAATCGTTGGATTATATATGATTAGTTTCATTATTTTCATTGGGGAAAATCACACTTAGACATCCTGATGTTCGATCAAATTACAGTTAAATTCTTTTTGGTATTGAAAATTACACATACATCCTTTGAGTTTTGAGTTCGGCTAACAGATAGAGAATTCCAACCATTGACCCACTGTGATTTGCTTATGTAAGTTGAGATATTTCGATATAAATAAACGCAGAGAAAATGCAAGAGGTAACGTTAATAATAAGATTAATTTATACCCAAAATAAAATTCTGTGAATTATTTTTTTTCTAAAAGCCACTAAAAAACTTATACCCCAAATAAAATTTGTGCCCATTAGAAATCAACGGCCTCTATTGTGTGTCTCGTTTGTTTGCTCTTCAATTGACGGTGTAGATGTTCTGATGGACTCCAAATGGGCTTCCTGTAGGGCTTTAATTTTGGGCTCTCGGTTCTTACCCCATAAGAAACTATACAGACCAACTACCATCACTGCTCCACCCAAAACACTGTATGAAAAAATAGTTTTGTTAAAAAAACAAAAAAATCCTAGATTATATTGTAAATCATAAAGTAATATATACATATAGAATGTAAATTATATATTTTAGTTTTCTTTCTCATGGTTTTTGGCTCATGGATTGGATTAAAGGATTTTCTAGGGGCTTTTAAGTTAATTTAAATAGCATAAAATTCCTTTTCCTTTTTCTGCGTTATTTTGAATAAATTTGGATAATTATATTTATACTATGTCGTAATCACTTAAAATCATTATTATTATTATTTTTAAAACTTTTTATGATAGACTTCAAAACTAATGGTGGCAATTAGGCGGGTTGGGTTGGATTGAAAATGGGTTGAATTGGCTTTTTTAATACTTCAATTCATCCTTCTTGTGTGTATAATCAAAACAAAAAAAAAGTAAATTAAAATTACTAGTTCATATACTCTTTAGATGGTTTTGGAATATTAAAATTAATTGCAATCAAATAAAAAGTAAATATATTTGTTTGTGGGTTAATCCGTTTAGAACTCAGTATGAACTTATTACTCAACCATCATCAACCCATATAGAACCCAATATCAACAACAATTGTATGAGACTCAACCCAATCTAATTTAAAATATGTTGAATCTAACCCAACCCAACCTAAAATTATGTGGGTTGAGTTCAACCCACGAGTTGAGAACTATTTTGCCGGCCCCATTCAAAACCCTTTAAAATCATTGACTTCAAGTTCTTTTAATTCAGAAACCAAAGTTGAACAAATTGAACAAAAAGTGCAATGCTAATTCGGTCAAAATCTTTTGTTATATTTTTGTATAACGTTGATAGATATAATAAAAATTATTACACAAAAATATAATAGAAGATCTGAACTGATACTAACCTTCCCCAATGAAGAGCATCATGTAAGAAAATAGCTTCGAGGATGGCTGCCGTGACGAGCCCTAATGGGCTAAAAATTGCAGTAAAAACAGGACCTTTCTTCTCAATAACCCAAGCTTGCAACCAATAATTTACTCCTCCAACAACAATACCCTGCATATTTAAAAATTAATTATTTCATTTTAATATTAACTATCAAAAAAATAATAATTATTTCAATCTAATAGCAAATTCTACTCGCAACTACTCTTTTAGAATATATAATGACGCTTTTGTGACTATTACAACAAAACAAAACGCATTAATTAATTTCTCTAATAATATTTAGAAAAAGTAAAAGTACTTTTTATAAAAACATTTCGACATATTCTACACGGGGAAAAATGCATTAATTAATTTTGGGTGTGAATAGTGACGGAGTTAGGACTCCAAGATCAATGGGTGTGCTTAACCAGTTATCATACGCTACTGATAATATAAATAATTAAATTAAATAAAAAATTTGAGAGTGCCCTAAAAATAACCAAAAAGTATAAACTAAAGAAAAATTACATTAGTCATTCTTAACCACATATATATTGCGTAAGTTTGAAGCTAATGAGCGTACGTGCATCTACTGAAATATATGTGGCTCCGTTATTACATGTGAATTAAAGAATCAAATCACAAGAAGGTAGAATGCAATTATCTCGAAACTATTCTATATCAACTATTCTATTTTACCACTGAAATTGTAGAATAAATTCTCCCGACATTCGAACTTCAATTTTAATACCACATTTTATTCATGCATGATATATATATATATACACACACGCGCACACATACATACATATGAGTGAATGAAATTGACATGCACTCATTACTAGAA
This sequence comes from Petrea volubilis, assembly GCA_026212405.1. Classification (NCBI taxonomy): domain Eukaryota; kingdom Viridiplantae; phylum Streptophyta; class Magnoliopsida; order Lamiales; family Verbenaceae; genus Petrea; species Petrea volubilis. Next base: position 1,922,263 of record CM047874.1, on the reverse strand, counting down.
AAATAGTGAAAAGAAACATTAAAATTGTCGCCCTAGGTGAATATTGTAAGATACTTTCATTTATATGATATTAGTTAAAGCATCACATATATATTTACGCTTTTAAAAAATTTCTTGTGACATTTTATAATGTCGCCAAAATATATTTTAGTATATAAAAATTTTAAATAAAAATAATTTATAATGACATTTTCTCTTTTGTAAGAGTGAGTATCACAAGAAAGTATGTATCCCCTTCCTTAATAGAAGAACGCATCATTTTAATGAAACCCATATTCTGTGAGAAATTTTGTACTTCACAAGTCCATTAATAAATGCATTAATTGAAAATGGGTATGAGATGTTATTTGTTTGAGTAATGCCTAAATGGTATTTTCAGTCGTTTGATCAAGTATATATGGTGATGTTATAATTTTACTTTTTAATATTTTTTGACATTATCATATTCAAATTCAATAATTAAAAACATTACTTGGGTGTACCATGCGGTTTTCCTTGAAATTGATTTTTTCTTCAATTTTGTTTTGATAGAATTTCAATCATAAAATTATTACAAATGTCTTATATTTGTAATAGAATCTGTTAATCACAATTTTTTGTTAGTTTAAGAAGCATTTTCTTGTGGCGAGTGTATCAAAAAAGTGCATAGGCAATGATTTATCAAATTAGAATGTTTTTTTTAGTAGCATGTTGAAAATAAAAAGAAAAAAATGAAAATGTAGTATGGTTTTATATGAAAAAATTCATGCTACTCGGTTGAATGAGATCCAACAAATATTTTTATCCATTAGATTGAATATGATAATTCAAAAAAGTATTAAAAAGTGAAATTATAATATTATCATACCAAATCTAATAATTGAAAATACCACTTAAGTATTATTCAAACGGGTAGTTTCTTATGAGCCCCTTATATATATATATATATATATATATATATGCACACAATATAAAGTGCATATTAAATTATCAAAACTATGAAAGTAATAAATGAATAAAGATAGGAACATACACAATAGGCGACCGATAAAAGATCAATATTCCAAGCAAGCTTCCACGACGAAATATGTCTCTCCGTCGCCGCACCATAAATGGTTGTTGCTACACAACAGAAGCTAATCTGTAGAGCCATAAGCCTCAATGTCCCAGGATATTGTTTTAGAACTGGAGCCTAAAAAACCAAGAAAATTTGTGGGAAATATATATATATATATATATATATATATATATGCACACAGATTCATTACTTTTATTCAATCAATTCATTTTCATGCAAGCTAACAAAAATTATTAATGATAATATTTTCGTTTCACAAAATCTATTGTTTTGGCATTTGAATATTGTTTTAAAATATCTGTTATTTTACAAACATAAGTCAATTAATATTTAATACATTTTTTTATAAAATTTTTCGTTACATAAATAACATTCATATAACATATTTAAATTAATATTTAATTCACTTGTCTGGAATTGCTAAAATTTCAATAAGTTATTAATAGGAGTAAAATTGGCAATTGTGATGCATTTTTAAATTTTCCTTAAGGTGCATGAAAAAATTTTAAACAACAGATATTTTAAAACTGAGATAGTAGTTAATCGGAAAGAGAATTAGCATAAGAAATCAGACAATGTTAGAGATCATTTTATGATCTGCCACTACTTAAAAAACGACCTAATTTAGTACATCTAATCCAATGCTTTCAATAAATTTTTATCTTTTTGTTTTTTAATTATGCAGTATTGTGACTTTTCACGAAAATAATCTCAATAAGTTACATTAAACTTCGAACCAATGAATATTTTTATTACACTATAAAATGTCAACATATATAATATTGGAGCACTGATTTGACATTACTCTTGACTAGTGTCTCAAATAATAATAAGGGGTAACGTCTATTTGCCCACCAAACTATGGGTCATTTTTCACTTTGCCACCTCAACTTTTTTCTTTTACACATTACCATCCCAACTACACGTTTTTTGCACTATAACCTCTAAGACCCGACTTGAAAGTACGAAAATACCATCACGTGCAAGTCACGTGCTTATTTTCAGGCAAAAAAATTGATCAAAAACAGGTCTTAAAGGTATAGTGAAAAAAACGTGTAGTTGGGATGGTAATGTATAAAAAAAAAAAGTTGAGGAAGCAAAGTGTAAAATGACTCATAGTTTGACGGGCAAATAGACATTACCCCTAATAATAATATGCCACAATATTCACTTTCAACAATATTTTATAGAGTCTCAATAAATATTGCTTAATTTCGTAGTGTACCTATTAAACTATACCTTTTGAACTCATATATTTTAATACTATTTGTACCCGTTTATTACATTGCTTCTAGTTTTAGATCTTTGACTACTTACATTATCGATTGGTGGCATTCACAATGCAGGTTTATCATAAGATAAGTACTCGATATGTGAGCCAGTTGGCCCCAATCGCATAAGCTAACCCCCAACGAGATTGACACCATAGTACCATTGTTTTTTTTATTAGTGTGCGTACCATAATAATTATCTATCAAGTATCGTTGTTTTAATGAACATGCACTTCACTTTTAGAAACATGGGGAATATCATTGGGTTTAAATTGTGACAATGTGTGTGTGCATATTACCAAACAAAAAAAATAAAAAAATTGCAAACTTTATAACCTGCATAGTTAGCCAGAGGGCCCCGGAGGACTGTGCTCCAAATGAAAAAATAGAACCTTTGATCCATTCACCTTTAGAGTGTGTACCACTGTGTGCAGAAGAAGAATGATTGTTTTCATTGAAAGAAGAAGTTGAGTATAGTGGAGGGCCCTTATAGAAAGTAAAGGCCATTACTCCTGAGAACCCAATTATGCAGCCCAGCACTTTGGCTATTCCATGCCATTCATTTATGGCTAAGCTTTCAACCCTATATATAAACACTTTTCAATATCAAATTTTTGTTGAAATAAAATAAACTATTTCTTATTCTTCAAAAAAGTTAATTGTCAAGGAATTTATGATTGAAGAAAGGTGTTTGAGTGTGGGCTTATTAATTAGCTCTTAAAAATATATCTTTTATAATTATGTTTGAGAATTTATAATAAAAAGATTCCAAGCATGCATTCTCTTCACTAACAAATATTAATCCATCATAAATTAAGTAAAGTCTACCACAAATCTGTTAATAAATTGTTTGTCACGGATTATTATTTTAATACTCTTTTCATTGAATTCCATCACAAATCTATTACAAGTACCTTTATATGTGAAGGAATCTTCTTCGTTATGATTGTTTTTTATTAGTAAATGGGTCCTTTTTGTGTAGTGAAATGTAGTTTTAAGATTTTCGGTAGGAGTTTTATGAAAGAAAGTGCTATAATTTCCTAAAATAAGATTTAGGATATAATTTTTCTTATTTTTTTTTTAAAAAAATTAGAAAATTCCTTGTGTCTCTAGTCTTAATAAACTCTTTTACCGTCGACCGTATTGATTATGCAATTGCTATTATTAACACCATAAAATTGAATGATCTTATCTTATCAGAATAGTTTAAAATTTTATCTTTAAAATGAGATCTAGCACCTTGTAAACTCTGAAAACATAATTAAGCTTATAGATCTTCTAAACAAACTCAGCCAACAACACGCCCTTAAACTAAACTTTCTGAATTTGATTTGGTCAAACCTAACAAATTATATGTGTAACAAATTTATTGTATTAGTTAATTGATTAGTCACTCTCCCCGACACTGATTTGAACAAAACAAGTCTAGGCTAGAATTTTGCTTCTATAGAATACGAAATTTGTATATGACTACTCTAATTTTAATTTTCCACACATTAATGGTTTCAGAGATAATCATGTTTCTTTGGCATAGGTTTTTTTACCTTAAACAAACGGCCAAAATGAAAACCATCGGAGGAGTAATATTTTGCATGGCTGTACAAAATGTTGCTGATATAGTGTTCAGTGCAAACAAGTTCAGATTCATACTCATGGCGAGCCTGCAATATAATGCATGTATCAAGTAAGTTGCTACTATAATATACAAAATTCTATTGTATATATATACTAAGTACAATAATGCACCCCATTCAATAACGAACTAATATATGATTTTAAATTTAGTCTCTATGACCGTAATCATTTATTAAAATTTCGTTAGTCAATGCTTTATTGTTGAATATTGTTTTCTTAGTTTTATTTATGTTAAATTTTGTCATTAATATATCATAAATATTTTAAATCTGTGATGGAATTTCTCCATCACAAATCTTTTGTTAGTGAAGAGGATGTTTTCGTATAGTGATATATATATATAGGGATAATTACATCTAGTATCCCTTTAAAGTATCGCAACTACAATTGGTCTCCCAAATTTTTTTAATATTTTAGAGAGTTACCTCAATAAAATTCATAATTACAAATAACCCCCTATTTGCCGGTTATTCGATCAACTTTTTCTAAACTTTTGATTTTACCCTTTATTTCTTAATACTAAAAAGGGTTAACTACATTTAGTATCCCTCTAAAGTATCGAAATTACAATTGGTCCCCCAAAAAGTTTTAATATTACAAAAAGTTACCTCGATAAAATTCATAATTACAAATACCCCCTATTTGTTGGTTATTCGATCTACTTTTTCTAAATTTCCGCCATCATAATTACAAATACCCCCCTATTTGCCGGTTACAAATACCACGCCGCCCTCGTTTCTCCCTCTCTCTCCCTTCTTCAATCGATCTTCTCTCTCGCCCTCCCTCCCTCAAGCTCTCTCCCTCCCTGCATTGATTGCTTTCCCTCCCTCCCTCCCTCTCAATCTCCCTATTTTACTCTCTCTCACAGCGGGCGGTGGGTTTAGCCTACGACGGTAGCGGGAAGTCGGTGGGCAGTGGGCGGCGGTTTTTTGTGTGTATATATATATATATGTGTGTGTGTGTGTGTAATGTTTGTGTATGTATTATATTATGTATGTGTATATATACATATTTATTTATATATTTATATTGCATTTACACATAAAAATAAATTAACATGGAAAAAATGTATAAAAATTAGGGCAAGGGTAGATTTGAGTTTTCAAAAAAAATAAAATTATTGACGTCATCATATTATGATCGGGAACTGACTGAGTGGGGGGGGGGTGTATTTGTAATTATGAATTTTATTGAGGTAACATTCTGTAATATTGAAAATTTTTAGTGGACCAGTTGTAGTTTCGATATTATAGAGGGGTAGTAAGTGTAATTATCCCCATGGAAGAAAAATGTATAAAAATTAGAGCAAGGGTAGATTTGGATTTTCAGATAAAAATTTGTTGACGTCATCATATTATGACCGGGAACCGGCTGAGTGGGGGGTATTTGTAATTATGAATTTTAACGAGGTAATTTTCTGTAATATTGAAAATTGTTGGGGGACCAGTTGTAGTTTTGGTACTTTAGAGGGGTAATAGATATAATTATCCCTATATATATATACATATAGGGGCGGAGCTAGACCCTTCACTCAGTGGGGTCAATGTTCTTGGGCTAACCAACCATCGGTGATTGTTTCTTTCTAGTGTATCAAACCATCAAAAGCTTATGATGAACAATCATTTGAAAAAGTATCAAAAAGTATTGCTAACAATCTTATTTTTGATTAAAAAATCTATTGAAATTCGATATGTTTAATTTTAGTATATTGGTATTGCTCACAATTCAATAAGCCGATAAAAGTTGACTAAAATAAAAGAGTCTATATATTACTTTTTCTTCTTAATTATGCAGGGTTCAACAAATTTTGTAGGCCTCTAATTAATTGGAGCAAACAAACAAACATAACAAATTAAGTAACTCATCACACATGTGGTATAGATGTATTTGTGAACAAGAATACTGCTTATTCTTTTTAATTATTATAATACTGGTGGATATAAATTTATATATATATATATATGTGATTTTATTTTTATTTTCACTATGAAAGGTGATTACTTTAAGGTTGAAAGAAAATTTTTAAATTTTTCTAATTTTTTCCCCTTATGAACCATTCTATTTAAATTCATATTTTTGTAATTAGGGTCAACTACTATCATTATTGTTATAATTTTTTACATATTAATATATATGTATATATGTAATAGAGTTTCTAAAAGTTGAGGGTGTCAATTGCACCCTCTCACCTTCACTTGGCTCTGCCAAGTGAGTGTGTGTGTGTGCGCGCGCATGTGTAGAGAGAGAGAGAGAGAGAGAGAGAGAGAGAGAGAGAGAGAGAGAGAGAGAGAGAGAGAGAGAGAGGGAGGGAGAGAGAGAGATGAGGTCCATACACACATGAGAGAATGAAAATCTTGCAGAGTGCATGCCATGGAATAGGAGTGGCCTCCTTACTGCAGACATACATCAACAATCAACAAAGTAAGAATTAATGCAATTATTGAGAAAACGTCATAATTTTGGGAGAACAAGGGAATTACACACACACACAGATATATATATATATATATATATATATATTATCTAGGAATATAATTAAACCTTTTGAAGAAGAAAACTAGTGGAGCCAAGGAAAGCGTAGCGAAGGCCAATCGATACGTTGCGAAAATCGAAGGTTTCATGCCTGAAGAAACCGATGCCTTTGATAACAAGAACATCCCTGCAAAGCTTAATTGTAGGAGGATCACAGCAATGTAAGCCCTCACTTTGTGCATGCTTTTTGGAAGACTATACATTTTGATGAATGAATATATCATATGTTAGTATTGCAGATGGTTACAATTTATAGTCAAGATAGGAAAATTAGCTAGGGCTACCAGCATGATTCTGGTCCAAACATTTATTACAATCTCTGTTACATCTTTTATTTTATACTAGTAGTGGTGACACGTTCAATGTGTGTACTTACTTTTTTAAAGTATGAAAAATTAGAAATATTCATGTAATTTTTATGTGATAATATATTTAATTTTGATTAGTTGTTTATGTATATATATATTATTTATGGAAAAATTACTCCCACTATCCCTAATTAAGTTTAGGCGAAATTATAAATAACACCCCTTGTATCGGTTATTTCCAATACCTCTCTCAGTTTTATTTCCATCTTTCGATTTACCACTTCTGTTAGGTTTACTAACGTTGATGGTCAACGTTAGTAAACTCAATTGAACTTCCAAATTTACCATTTTGAAGGCGGGAATATTATTTGGCCAATTATGAATTAACTCTTTTATCCTTATGGATGTTTATGTTATATAATGTCATTTTTGGAGGTAATGCATTGTAATTTAAAATAAAAAAGGGTTAATTGTAATTTTGTGTTTTATATTGATTAAATAAGAAAATACATTTGAATATTTTTTATTTATAATGTCTATATATATATTTTCACAAATTTGAATTTGTACTGTGATAAAAAATAATAATTATACATAATATAAATATATATGATAAACAAAACATTTATAAATATATACATACATATATACATAATATACAAAAATATTTATAAATATATATATACATACATATATAGGGCGAATTATGTTTACCTCCCCTAAGGTATACCTTATTTACAAAAAAACACCCCGACCTATAAAAAATTACAATTACCCCCTAAATTGAAGGGGTCATTACAATTTACACTTAAAAAATAAAATTCCAAAATTGCCATTCTGAAAAATTACAATTACCCCCTTGAAGTAATGGGGTAATTACAAATTACACCCCCTGAATTGAAATTATTATTTTTCCCTCAAGGGGTTTTTTTTTGTTATATTATACATATTTAAATTTAAAAATATTATACATATTTAAATATTTTTAAAAAAATTAAATCAATTATATAATATATGCAAATAGTTATAAACATATACTTCAAATTATATAATTGTAATATGTAAATTTATATTTAATAAATACAAATACATAAAAAATCTTATAATATTACAAAATTTGTTTTTATAAATACAAAAAATTTATAATACATATTATGTATAATTCATTTTTATAAATACAAAAAATTTCTTTTTCCGCCCCTTTTTCCTTTTCTTTCGCTCCCCCCTAATTTTCCTTCCCCTCCCCACCCCCCCTTCTTTCTTCAAGCCCTAGGTCGTCTCTATCTCTCTCTGTCTCTCTCTCTCTGTCTCTCTCTCTCTCTCTCACACACACACACACACAAACACAAACACAAACAAACACACTATTGTCGCCTACCCGTTACGCCGTCCACCGCTCGTCTGCCTTCCAACACCGCATGAGAAGGGATTGAGAGGGGGAAGGGGCAGAGATCGAGAATGATAGAGAGATTGAGAGATTGAGGAGGCAGGGGGTGGGGTGGAGAGAAAGATCGAGAGGGAGAGAAACATTGAGAAGGGAGAGGGCCGAGAGAGATATCCTCCATGGCCATCGTTCGCTGCCCGTCCACTGCATCTGCCGCCTCCAACAGAGAGATTGAGGGATTGAGAAAAGAGGGGGGGAGATCAAGAAGGAGAGGCTTGTCCACCGCCCATTGCCTCTAGCATACGAACCATTTGGAGGGGGGGGGGGGGAGAAGAGAGAGAGAGAGAGAGAGAGAGAGAGAGAGAGAGAGAGAGGTCGGGGTTGGAATCTAATAATAATAATAATAATAATAATAAGAAAAAAATGAAAAGAGAAATTGTAATAATAATAATTTTAAATTTAAATATGTATAATATAACCAAAAAAATCCCTTGAAGGCAATTCAAAGGGTGTAATTTGTAATTACCCCCTTAATTCATGGGGATAATTGTATTTTTTTAGAAGGGTAACTTTGGAATTTTTTATTTTTTAGGTGTGAATTTTAATTACCCCCTCAATTCACTGGGGTAATTATAATTTTTCATACGTCGGGGTATTTTTTGTAAATAGGGTATATCTTTGGAGATGTAAATGTAATTCGCCCTACATATATATAGTATTGCCGCCACTGGGCTCAGAGCCGAGTGGTAGGGGTTCGAAAATTGTATCAGAGAGGTCCTGAGTTCGAACCCTCTTATCTTCTACCCCTTTCCTTTTGAGTGAGTGTGTGCGTGTTTGTATGAGTGTTTTCTAGTTGAAATCTATAGGGTTGATGAGATGATTGTATCAAAAAATATATATAGGTACCGCCGCCGCTGCTACAACCATAACTCCCCTCCACTACCACCATCTACATCGCTATTCATCACCACCACCGCTAACCAATAAGAGAGAAAGGGGGAGAGAGAGGATCACCGAGAGGGGGGAGAGAGGAGTACAGAGAGGGAGAGAGCGGGTTTCACAACCCTCCGCTACCACAGTTGCCGCTGCCACCGCTGTACTTGTAGTCGTTGTCGCCGAGAGAGAGACGGAGTGGTTAGATCAAGATTTGAATTTGAGGAAAAAAAAAAGGTAAAAATAATAAATAATATGTTTGAAGCTAAATTAAAAATAATAAATTTGGAGATATATAAGAGAAAGGGGAAATAATTTATTTGAGAAATATATATATATATATATATAGAGGGGGGGGGGGAGGGAGGAGAAGTAATTTATTATAAATAAGTTAGGTAATACAACTAAAATATATCAAAATTAAGCAATTATTTTAAGAGGGCGATATTCTATTAGCATACACGCCGCGTTTATAAAAAGTAATTATTTTTTAAATACATTGTTGGATGTGGGTTTCTTATGCCTGATGTGAAAGCATTGTAATTTATAAAATATATAGCAGATGAAATGTATAACGTAATAGATCAAGATCTACTCACAAATTAACAATGGGGCAAATCATGTCTACATGAGATATAGTATAATTATAAATTAGTTTTTATGAGTTTAAAAATTATAAATATCTCTTAAGGTATATATAAGTTAATTTAACAAAATTTATCATTCAATAAGACGGAACATAATTGCGAGTTGTATTTCTGATATTTTTGGTGAGTTTTTTAGATAAGATTCGCATAATCTGTATAATTTCAATATGTAAAAGCTATTCATGAAGTCAATTTCAAAAAAAAAAAAAAAAAAAAGAAAAAGTGGTGGTATGGGATTATAGATTGTGATGCTCGGTGGTGGTATAAAGTGAAATTACTTTGCGAAATTTGACAAAATCACAAAATTAATTGAAGGATTTTGTAAGATTTGATATATTGCATCTCCTGATGACCGAAATGATTATTACGATATTGGAAAGTTATCAGTATAAAATAGAACTAAAATATAGAAATTAAGAAATTATTATAGACGCAATCCTTTATAAAAATTAAATTTATAATGTATTCATTAATTATTGAAAGTGATACATTTTTATATTGATTTTTCTTTTTCTTTTCTTTTTTTTTTTAAACTCAGCCACGTATCCAAAGGACTCTAAAATGAATGAAAAGTAAATAGTGATTGACCATTATTAATTATTTCTTTTGTGTTTGGTATGTAACTCACACCATTATTGATGTATAATTACAAAGAATTAATTAATTTGGATAATTTTTAGTTCTTAGTGATGTGTGATGCATACCACACCAACTCGTGCCCAATCCTTGTACGGAAAATTAAAGCAAATCCAACGAATTAAAGATGACCAAATGTCCTAATTAATTACCACTTTGACAAAATTGTAGCATCAATAATTAAATAGGTTTAGTGCTTTGTCTTGCTATAAAGTTACTTAATTACAGTTTATTATAAGGGAAACTTGGATCGACCTCCCCAGCATTATGACTCTATGAATAATCTCAGATTTGATTTTTCGCCATGGATCTAGCTTTTATCATTTTCTATGTTCACTATTCGAGGATGTTTACAAACACTTTTATTTTTGGAGAAGTAGAAGTCGTAAAAAATGTTTGAAAAAAATTGAATCGTAAAAATGAATAGTGTTTATAAGGAAATAATGAAAAACAGTAGTTGACTTCTGAAAATGTAATTAAAAACTAGAAAAAAACAATTTGAAACCTGCTTTAGGGAATGTTTGCAATTGGATATGATTCTTTATTGCGAAATAGTATTTCATTTTATATTCCATAATTCACATTTATATCATGAGTATAAAATTACTTCTTTAATTATACAATTAGTATAAGATCTTCACACTTGTCGTATATCTATCATTGAAATAGGAGATGAAACACAATTTAAAACAAAGAATTTCATATGATTTGTAATAGCTTATTTTAACGTTGTTTTTTCAATAGAAGTATCATAACAAAACACTCGTTATTTACCCTCCCTTTTTTTTAAGGGATTGCAAACACACCTTAATAACTAAAGCATTGTTAATGGAAAGTAATAAATATACATCGTGCGGTCATTGTGAATCAATTAAAAATGAAACACTAGAACTTTGAAAATATCATAAAATATTTGTCACCCAAAAAAGAAGAAAACACTTAAACTTTGATAGGAAAAATATGAAGCAAAAAGAAAAAAATTAAAAAAAAAGGTAAGAGACTACTGTCAATTTAAGTCGTACAAATTTTCTTAGTTTCCAAAATATATAAGAGATTATTAATTTTTCCATTTAATAAGAGATTATTAAATTTTCTATTGTGGAAATTAAGAACTGCACGTGTAATATTTTTCAAGATATCCTACCTCCAGGAAGAACCGATATCAATTCTAAATAAATATAAAAGAAAACAAAGAAGATAATTTAAATGAATTCGTATTAGACAAATATTTTAAACTCAGATACTATCTGGATTTTTTTTTCTTTCTTTATGTTGCGTAAGTGCATTTTGATCTATTTAAATACGCTGCTTACATGATATTACAAAGTGAGGTTGTCAATCGTTGGATTATATATATATGATTAATTTCATCATTTTCATTAGGGAAAATCACATTTAGACATCTTGATGTTCGATTAAATTACAGTTCAAATCCTTTTTGGTATTGAAAATTACACATACATCCCTTGAACTTTGAGTTCGGCTAACAGATAGAGAATTCCAACCATTGATGCACCGTGATTTGTTTATATAAGTTTTTGGCATAACAATTGTTATAATATGGTATAGCAATCTCACATAGGAGGTGATTTTTTGGCATTTCAATTGATTCTTGTATATTGTCCATTTTATTCCTAAAACTGACATGTGAAATTACTAAAACATGTCATTCCATTGGGACAAAATCGAATTTTTGTATCTTTAATATCATGTTATACATATAAATCACACATGCACATGGTTAAAGAATTTAAATTAAAAAAATTATCATACCAAAACAAATACACTTACGAAATGACAAAATATGAGCCCACCCACTTAAGGTATTAAACATCTTATGTGCAAAATTTATTATCAAATATGTCGTATATTTAAGGAATACTTATCTTTTTATTTTATTTTATTATTACTAATCGTTTATCCTATAGTTGAGATATTTCGATATAAATAAATGTAGAGAAAATGCAAGAGGTAAGATTAATAATAAGATTAATTTACACCCAAAATAAAATTCGGTGAATTATTTTTTTTTATAAAAGCCACTAAAAAATTTATACCCCAAATAAAATTTTCAACGGCCACTATTGTGTGTCTCGTTTGCTTGCTCTTCAATTGACGGCGTAGATGTTCTGATGGATTCCAAATGGGCTTCCTGTTAGGCTTTAATTTTGGGCTCTCGGTTCTTGCCCCATAAGAAACTATACAGCCCAACAACCATCACTGCTCCACCCAAAACACTGTATGAAAAAATAGTTTTGTTAAAAAAACAAAAAAAATCCTAGATTATATTGTAAATTATAAAGCAATATATACATATAGAATGTAAATTATATATTTTAGTTTTCTTTCTCATGGTTTTTGGTGCATGGGCTGGATTAAAGGACAAAGTAGCCAATTCAACAATTTTTCATGACAAATATGTGAAAGCCACTTATTCTTCTCTAAGGGCTTTTAAGTTAATTTAAATAGCATAAAATTCCTTTTCCTTTTTCCGCGTTATTTTGAATAAATTTGGATAATTATATTTATACTATGTAGTAATCACTTAAAATCATTATTATTATTTTTTAAAAATTTTTTATGATAAACTTCAAAACTAGTGGTGGCAATTGGGCGGATTGGGTTGAATTGACTTTTTTAGTACTTCAATTCATCCTTCTTGTGTGTTTAATCAAAACCGAAAAAAAAAATTAAAATTACTAGTTCATATACTCTTTAGGGGGTTTTGGAATTTTAAAATTAATTGCAATCAAATAAAAAGTAAATATATTTGTTTATGAGTTAATCCGTTTAGAACTCAGTATGAACTTATAATCAAACCATCATCAACCCATCTAGAAACCAATATCAACAACAATTGTATGAGACTCAACCCAACCCAATCCAATTTAAAATATGTTAAATCTAATCCAACCCAAAATTATGTGGGTTGAGTTCAACTAAGGAGTTGAAAACTATTTTGTCACCCCTATTCAAAACCATTTAAAATCATTGACTTCAAGTTCTTTTAATTCAGAAACCAAAGTTGGACGAATTGAACAAAAAGTGCAATGCTAATTCGGTCAAAAAATTTTGTTATATTTTGGTATAACGTTGATAGATATAATAAAAACTATTACTCGAAAATATAATAGAAGATTCGAACTGATACTAACCTTCCCCAATGAAGAACATCATGTAAGAAAATAGCTTCGAGGATGGCTGCTGAGACGAGCCCGAATGGGCTAAAAATTGCAGTAAAAACAGGACCTTTCTTCTCAATAACCCAAGCTTGCAACCAGTAATTTGCTCCTCCAATAACAATACCCTGCATATTTAAAAATTAATTATTTCATTTTAATATTAATTATCAAAAAAATAATTATTATTTCATTCTAATAGCAAATTCTACTCGCAACTACTCTTTTAGAATATATAATGACGCTTTTGTGACTATTACGACAAAACAAAAGGCATTAATTAATTTCTCTAATAATATTTAGAAAAAGAAAAAGTACTTTTTATATAAGCATTTCGACATATTCTACACATGGGGCAAAAATACATTAATTAATTGACGGAGTTAGGACTCCAAGATCAATGGGTGTGCTTAACCAATTATCATAAGCTACTGATAATATAAATAATTAAATTAAATAAAAAGTCTGGGAGTGCACTAAAAATAACCAAAAAGTATAAACTAAAGAAAAATTACATTAGTCATTCTTAACCACATATATATTGCGTAATTTTGAAGCTAATGAGTGTATGCGCATCAGCTGAAATATATGTGGCTCCGTTATTATATGTGAATCAAAGAATCAAATCACAAGAAGGTATAATGCAATTATCTCAAAACTATTCTATATCAACTATTCTATTTTACCACTGAAATTGTAGAATAAATTCTCCCGACATTCGAACTTCAATTTTAATACCACATTTTATTCATGCATGATATATATATATATATATATATATATAGACACACACACATACATACATACGAGTGAATGAAATTGAGATGCACTCATCACTAGAAAAATAGTGAAAGGAACATTAAATTTGCCGCCCTAGGTGAATATTGTAAGATACCTTCACGTATATGATATTAGTTAAAGTATCACATATATATATATATATATATTTATGCTTTTAAAAAATTTCTTGAGACATTTTATAATGTCGCCAAAATATACTTTAGTATATAAAAATTTTAAATAAAAATAATTTATAATGACATTTTCTCTTTTGTGAGAGTGAAGATCACAAGAAAGTATGTACCCCCTCCCTTAATAGAATAACGCATCATTTTAATTAAACCCAAATTCTGTGAGAAATTTTGTACTTCACAAGTCCATTAATAAATGCATTAATTGAAAATGGGTATGTCTAAATGGTATTTTCAGTCGTTTGATCAAGTATAGTGATGTCACACTTTTACTTTTTAATATTTTTTGACATTATCATATTCAAATTCAATAGTTAAAAATATTACTTGGGTGCACAATGAGGTTTTCCTTGAAATCGATTTTTGCTTCAGTTTGGTTTTGATAGAATTTCAATCATAAAATTATTACAAATGTCTTATAGTTGTAATAGAATCTGTTAATCACAATTTTTTGTTAGTTTACAAAGCATTTTCTTGTGGCGAGTGTATCAAAAAAGTGCATAGGCAATGATTTGTCCAATTAGAATGTTTTTGTAGTAGCATGTTGAAAATGAAAAAAGAAAAAATGAAAATGTAATATGGTTTTATATGAAAAAATTCATGCTACTCGGTTGGATGGTATCCAACAAATATTTTTATCCATTAGCTTGAATATGATAATTCCAAAAAGTTTTAAAAAGTGAAATTATAACATCATCATACCAAATCTATTAACTGAAAACACCACTTAAGTATTATTCAAATGATAAGTGTCTTATGAGCCCGTATGTATATATATATATATATATATATATATATATATATGTGTGTGTGTGTACACACACAATATAAAGTGCATATTAAATTATTAAAACTATGAAAGTAATAAATGAATAAACATAGTAACATACACAATAGGCGACTGATAAAAGATCGATATTCCAACCAAGCTTCCACGACGAAATATGTCTCTCCGTCGCCGCACCATAAATGGTTGTTGCTACACAACAGAAGCTAATCTGTAGAGCCATAAGCCTCAATCTCCCAGGATATTGTTTTAGAAGTGGGGCCTAAAAAAAAACAAGAATAATATTATGCTTACTCGACTTAATTTTTATTATTTAATTTTTACATTCGATGTATTTAAGAATTAATTTCCATTTTTTTTTCCGAACTGTCATTTATATATCAATTGCCAATGATCTTATATATAAAAGACAAAAATTCATTTTTATGCAAGCTAACAAAAATTATTAATGATACTATTTTCGTTTCACAGTTGTTTGGCATTTTAATATTGTTTTAAAATATATGTTATTTTACAAAAATAAGTCAATTAATATTTTATACATTTTTTATAAAATTTTTCCCTACATAAATAACATTCATATAGCATATTTAAATTAATATTTAATTCACTTGTCTGGAATTGTTAAAATTTCAATAAGTTATTATTAATAGGTGTCAAATTGTCAATTGTGATACATTTTTAAATTTTCCTAAAGTTGCATGAAAAAATTTTAAACAACAGATTTCTTAAAACTGATATAGTAGTTAATCGGAAAGGGAATTAGCATAAGAAATCAGACAATAGTAGATCATTATAGCATCTCCCACTACTTAAAAAACAACCTAATTTCGTACATATAATCCTATGCTTTCGATAAATTTTTATCTTTTTGTTTTTTAATTATGCACTATTGTGACTTTTCACGAAAATAATCTCAACAAGTTCCATTAAACTTTGAACCAAGGAATATTTTTATAAACTGTAAAATGTCAACATATACAATATTGGAGCACTGATTTGACATTACTCTTGACTAGTGTCTTAAATAATAATAATATGTCACAATATTCACTTTCAACAATATTTTATAGAGTCTCAATAAATATTATTTAATTTCGTAGTGTACCTATTACACTGTACCTTTTGAACTCATATATTTTAATACTATTTGTACCTGTTTATTACATTGCTTCCGGTTTGAGATCTTTGACTACTTACATTATCGATTCGTGGCATTCCTAATGCTGGTTTATCATAAGATAAGTACTTGATATGTGAGCCAGTTGGCCCCAATCGCATAAGCAAATCCCCAACGAGAGGGGCACCACAGTACCATTGTTTTTTTTATTAGTGTGCATACCATAATAATTATCTATCAAGTACCATTGGTTTAATGAACATGCACCCCACTTTTAGAAATATGGAGAATATCGTTGGGGT
>CM047874.1:1873001-1900501 GCA_026212405.1 Petrea volubilis | reverse complement strand
TTTTGTAAATAGGGTATACCTCAGGGGAAGTAAATGTAATTCACCCTACATATATATAGATACTGCTGCCACTGGACTCAAAGCCGAGTGGTGGGGGTTCGAAAATGATATCAGAGAGGTGCTGAGTTAGAACCCTCTTATCTTCTATCCCTTTCCCTTTGAGTGAGTATGTACGTGTTCGTAGGAGTATTTTCTGGTTGCACAAAGAGTGGGGGGGAGAGGAGCACAGAGAATGAGATAGCGGGTTTCACAAGCCTCCGCTACCACAGCTGCCGCCGTGACCTCTGTAGCTGCAGTCGCTGCCATCGCCGAGAGAGAGAGAGGGAGTGATTAGATCAAGATTTGAATTTGAGGAAAAAAAGGTAAAAATAATAAATAATATGTTTCAAGCCAAATTAAAAATAATAAAGTTGGAGATATATAAGAGAAAGGGGAAATAATTTATTTGAGAATATATATATATATATATATGTATGTGTGTGTGTGTGTGTGTGTGTGTGTGTATATATATATATATATATATATAGAGAGAGAGAGAGAGAGGGAGAAGTAATTTATTATAAATAAGTTAGGTAATACAACTAAAATATGTCAAAATTAAGCAATTATTTTAAGAGGGCGATACTCTGTTAATAGTGCAGATTATGCATACGCGCCACGTTTATAAAAAGTAATTATTTTTTAAATACATAGTTAGATGTGGGGTTCTTATGCCTGATGTGAAAGCATTGTAATTTATAAAATCTATAGCAGATGAAATATATAACGTAATAGATCAAAATCTACTCACAAATTAACACTGGGGCAAATCATGTCTACATGAGATAAAGCGTAATTATAAATTAGTTTTTGTGATTTTAAAAATTATAAATACCTTCTAAGATATGTACAAGCTCAATAAAATTTATCATTCAATAAGACGGAACATAATTACAATTTGTATTTCTGGTATTTTTGGTGAGCTTTTTAGATAAGATTCGCATAGTCTGTATAAGTTCAAGATGTAAAAGCTATATATGAAGTCAATTTCAAAAAAAAAAAATAAAAATGATGGTATAGGACTATAGATAGTGATGCTCGGTGGTGGTATAAAATAAAATTACTTTACGAAAATTAACAAAATCACAAAATTAATTGAAAGATTTTGTAAGATTTGATGTATCACATCTCCTGGTGACCGAAATGATTATTACGATATTGGAAAATTATTAGTATAAAATAGAACTAAAATATAGATATTATTATAGACTAAATTCATTATAAAAACTATATTTATAATATATTCATTAATTATTGGAAGTGATACATTCTTATACTGATTTTTCTTTTCTTTTCTTTTCTTTTCTTTTCTTTTCTTTTTTTAAACCCAGCCACCTGTCCAAAGGACTCTAAAATGAATGAAAAGTAAATAGTGATTGACCGTTATTAATTATTTCTTTTGTGTTGGTATGTAACTCACACCATTATTGATGTATACTTACAAAGAATTAATTAATTTGGATAATGTTTAGTTCTTAGTGATGAGTGATGCACATCACACCAACTCGTGCCCAATAGTTGTATGGAAAATTAAAGAAAATCCAACGAATTAAAGATGACCCAATGTCCTAATTAATTACCACTTTGACAAAACTGTAGCATCAATAACTAAATACGTTTAGTGCTTTGTCTTGCTATAAAGTTACTTAATTACAGTTTAATATAAGGGAAAATTGGATCGACCTCCGCAGCATTATGACTATATGAATAATCTCAGATTTGATTTTTCGGCATGGACCTAGCTTTTATCATTTTCTATGTTCACTATTTGAGGGTGTTTACAAACACTTTTATTTTTGGAGAAGTAGAAGTCGTAAAAAATGTTTGAGAAAAAATTGAATCGTACAAATGGATAGTGTTTATAAGGGAATAAAGAAAAATAGTAATTGACTTCTGAAAATGTGATTAAAAACTAGAAAAAAACAGTTTGAAACCTGCTTTTGGGAATGTTTGCAATTGGATATGATCATTTATTGCGAAATAGTATTTTATCTTATATTCCATAATTCACATTTATATCATGAGTATAAAATTACTTCTTTAATTATACAATTAGTATAAAATCTTCACACTTATCGTATATCTATCATTGGAATAGGAGATGAAACATAATTTGAAACAAAGAATTTCATATGATCTGTAATAGCTTATTTTAACGTTGTTTTTTCAATAGAAATATGATAACAAAACACTCGTTATTTACCCATCCCCCCTTTTTTTTTTAAGGGATTGCAAACACCCCTTAATAACTAAAGCATTGTTAATGGAAAGTAATAAATATACATCGTGCGGTCATTGTAAATCAATAAAAAATGAAACACTAGAACTTTGAAAATATCATAAAATATTTGTCACCCAAAAAAGAAGAAAACACTTAAACTTTGATAGGAAAAATAGGAAGCAAAAAAGGGAAAAAAAAAGTAAGAGACTACTGCCAATTTAAGTCGTACAAATTTTCTCAGTTTCCAAAATATATAAGAGATTATTAATTTTTCCATTTAATAAGAGATTATTAAATTTTCTATTGTGGAAATTAAGAACTGCACGTGTAATATTTTTCAAGATATCCTACCTCCAGGAAAAACCGATATCAATTCTAAATAAATATAAAAGAAAACAAAGAAGATAATTTCAATGAATTCGTATTAGACAAATATTTTAAACTCAGATACTATCTGGATTTTTTTTTTCTTTCTTTATGTTGCGTAAGTGCATTTTGATCTATTTAAATACGCTGCTTACATGATATTACAAAGTGAGGTTGTCAATCGTTGGATTATATATATATGATTAATTTCATCATTTTCAGTAGGGCAAATCACATTTAGACATCCTGATGTTCGATTAAATTACAGTTGAAATCCTTTTTGGTAGGGCTGTAAACGGAAAATCGAAAATTCGATTACCGTCCGCATCCGTATCCGTTTACGAGGTATATTATCCGCATCCGTTTAAAGTGGATATATCCGTATCCGATTATAGGTATCCGAGTAATAAACGGATACGGATATGGTAATTAGATATCCGCTCCGTTTAATATCCGCTCCGATTGTATATCCGTTGGATATATCCGTTTACTTATATCCGTTATCCGTATTCGATAAATTATATTAAATTATTATTATTATTATTATTATTATTATTATAACCTTATCTCTTCTTACCCTTTATATGATTTAATTAGATTATTTATTAATTTATATACATTATAAGAATAAATAGAAAAATAGGAATGAATAATATGAATTATATTAATTGCATTAATAATAAAATATACTAATATCTTCTTACTTTTGATGTGCTTTAATTAGATTATTCATATTTGCATATTTGCTATGTTTATAAATTTTATTTTATACTTTAAGAAAAAATTAAATGAGTAATACATATTATATTAATTATAATAAACAATAATGATAAAATATACCTTAAATAATATAAATAAAACACTCTAATTGTCTCAAATATTCATAATTCAACAATGAAATGAAAGAATAATATGTCAACTTTACTTATGTCAATGAGTATATGCTATATTGCTATTTGCTATGCATATAAATTTTATTTTATACTATTAATTATTATATAAGTAAAAATATGATAATAATAATAATATCTTTCTTTAATAATTAGCATCAAGTGAAAAAAAAATATATACATATATTTCGCTACACTCAAGATTCGAGCTTGAGACCTCTAACTTGAACAACAAACCCGCCACCACTGTGCTAGGAGGGAGATCAATAATGTTTTATGATTTTTCAGATTTTATAGTAAAGATACGAACTTTAAATTGTTGCCCTAAAATTTCATTATTCATTTATTCCCCTACAAATCTACAATCCACATTTCAGATTCAGATCTGCAGAACAAGCAACAGAACCATAGTTGTCGAAAAATCCGATCTTCTCATTTCGCCACCTGAAAATCCACAATAGGTAAGCAAATATCACTTTCCGATTATCACTTTGTATGCATATCAGGTCTGAAAGCTACAATCAATTTGCTTCAAATTCTGCTATTATGTATGATATCTCCTCTTTTTTTCATCCGGGTTAGGGATTTTCTGGGCTCTTCTTGATGGAAGAGGTTCTTGTTGGATTTTCTGAGAGATGCATCAGTCTCAAAATGGGCTGATACATCAGTCTTGGTATGCCTTGAGGGAACGTGTTTTGTCTCTTATCAGAAACTCAAAAGAAAGAAGTTGACAAGAACTTATTTAAAGCAAATCGAGCCGTGAATCCGTGATAAACATTTTTGGACATTTATTTTGATTCCAAGTCTCCTATGCTAAATGGGTGTTTGTAGTTATTGTTTTTGTATAGTGTTTTCTCATCAAGCAAGCGATTTTGTACATCCAATGTAAATATCAATCTTTTATTGTACACTTTTCCAGATTGTGTTCTTGATATTGTTGTGATCAGTAAGCCATTTTTTTTTTCTGAAACTGAACTTTTCTGAAAGTGTTCTTTCTAGAATTGCATAAAACACAAGTCAAAAAAATCAAGAGTAACTACTGTAACTATTTCGAAATATTCTACAGAAAAATATCAACAACTGTTTTTTCCTAATTTTTGGGCATTGCCCTTTTGACACAAGTCAACTGTTATTTTGAGGCTTTTGACTGAATTTTTCTTATCCAATTTTGATTTTTATGGGCTAAATTTTATTGGTTGAGGCTTGATGTTGAATTTTTCAATTTTGCAGATTTGACATACTTCAAATTTCACTGACTATCTGGTTGTATTTGATTTTCTATTTGTATAGATATATTTGGTTAGTTGTGAAGCAATGTCACAATCTAGTGCCGTAGATATAAGATGGGAATACATCGCTTGCTTCTGATGTTTGTGAATCTTCATCTAGTCATATTGAGAATCTCGTAGATATAAGATGGGAATACTTTTTGGTTATTGTTTTCCACTATTAAATATTAATGTTGGATACAAGTTTTTTTTCCTTTTTTTCTTACTCTTTCTTTTCAAGGTATGCTTGGTGAATAAAAGAAGATAAAGTGCTTGGAGCAAAGGTTTAGAAGCTACTTTGTTAACAATTGTGATTTGTGATCATTTATGTAATGTTGTGTTAACATTTTGGACTTTGATTGTATTTGCTCCTTTGGGATGTAAAACATTCTAAATCTTGGATAGTATTTCACTTAATCATGTAAAAGACTTTGGTGAGATAAAGTTTGTTTTATTCTACTTCATATTGTATTTTATCTCATATTTCTTTTTTTAAATATGCATGAATGGATAAACAGATTCGGATATTCGGATAAACGAATTCGGATATCCAATCAAATATTCGGATAAACGGATTCGGATATCTAAACAGATATTCGGATAATTATTAGCGGATTCGGATATTCGGATATCCAAAAATTCATAATTATATTATATTTTAAAAAATACTAAACGGATACGGATATATCCGAATTCGCAAAATATCCGCCGGATGCGGATTCGGATATAGGTTGCGAATATCCGACGGATTCGGATACGGATACGGATACGGTAAAATTTAATCGGATACGGATTCGGATACAACATATCCGCTCCGTTTAATATCCGTTTACAGCCCTACTTTTTGGTATTGAAAATTACACAAACATCCCTTGAGCTTTGAGTTCAGCTAACAGATAGAGAATTCCAACCATTGATGCACCGTGATTTGTTTATGTAAGTTTTTGGCATAACAATTGTTATAATATGGTATAACAATCTCACTTAGGAGGTGAGTTTTTGGCATTTCAATTGACAATTGTATATTGTCCATCTTATCTCTAAAATTGACACGCGAAATTACTAAAAAATGGCATTTCATAGGGGCAAAATCGAATTTTTGTATTCTTAATACCATGTTACACATATAAATTACACATGCACATTGTTAAAGAATTTAAATTAAAAAAATTATCATACCAAAACAAACACACTTACGAAATGACAAAATATGTAGCCCACCCACTCAAGGCATTAAATATCTTATGTACGAAATTCATTATCAAATATGTCGTATATGTAAAGGGATACTTATCTTCTTTTTTATTATTATTTTATTATTATTATTATTATTTGGAATGCATATCAAAACTATCTTCATTTTAACCTGAAAAACGACGGAATAGTTTATACACCAAGGGATAATTTTCTTTTTTTATCTTTACGTATCATCTGAAAAATGTTATAAGTAGCAAATCATTAATCGATTATCCTATAGTTGAGATATTTCAATATAAATGTAGAGAAAATGCAAGAGGTAAGGTTAATAATAAGATTAATTTATTCCCAAAATAAAATTCGGTGAATTATTTTTTTAATAAAAGCCACTAAAAAATTTATACCCCAAATAAAAGTTGTGCCTATTAGAAATCAACGGCCACTATTGTGTGTGTCGTTTGCTTGCTCTTCAATTGACGGCGTAGATGTTCTGATAGATTCCAAATGGGCTTCCTGTTGGGCTTTAATTTTGGGCTCTCGGTTCTTGCCCCATAAGAAACTATACAGCCCAACAACCATCACTGCTCCGCCCAAAACACTGTATGAAAAAATATTTTTGTTAAAAAAACAAAAAATCCAAGATTATATTGTAAATTATAAAGTAATATATACATATAGAATGTAGATTATATATTTTAGTTTTCTTTCTCATGGTTTTTGGTGCATGGATTGGATTAAAGGACAAATTAGCCAATTCAACAATTTTTCATGACAAATATGTGAAAAGCCACTTATTCTTTTCTAAGGGCTTTTAAGTTAATTTAAACAGCATAAAATTCATTTTCCTTTTTCTGCGTTATTTTGAATAAATTTGGATAATTATATTTATACTATGTAGTAATCGCTTAAAATCATTATTATTATTATTATTTTTTAAACTTTTTATGATAGACTTCAAAACTAATGGTGGCAATTGGGCGGGTTGGGTTGAATTGGCTTTTTTAATACTTCAATTCATCCTTCTTGTGTGTTTAATCAAAACCAAAAAAAATTAAAATTAAAATTACTAGTTCATATACTCTTTAGATGATTTTGGAATATTAAAATTAATTGCAATCAAATAAAAAGTAAATATATTTGTTTATGGGTTAATCCGTTTAGAACTCAGTATGAACTTATAATCAAACC
This sequence comes from Petrea volubilis, assembly GCA_026212405.1. Lineage (NCBI taxonomy): Eukaryota > Viridiplantae > Streptophyta > Magnoliopsida > Lamiales > Verbenaceae > Petrea > Petrea volubilis. The sequence continues at coordinate 1,893,332 of CM047874.1, read as the reverse complement.
ATCATCAACCCAACCCAATCCAGTCTAATTTAAAATATGTTGAATCCAACCCAACCCAAAATCATGTGGGTTGAGTTCAACCCGCAAGTTGAGAACTATTTTGCCGGCCCTATTCAAAACTATTTAAAATCATTGACTTCAAGTTCTTTTAATTCAGAAACCAAAATTGGACAAATTGAACAAAAAGTGCAATGCTAATTCGGTCAAAATCTTTTGTTATATTTTCGTATAACGTTGATAGATATAATAAAAACTATTACACGAAAATATAATAGAAGATCTGAACTGATACTAACCTTCCCCAATGAAGAGCATCATGTAAGAAAATAGCTTCGAGGATGGCTGCTGAGACGAGCCCTAATGGGCTAAAAATTGCAGTAAAAACAGGACCTTTCTTCTCAATAACCCAAGCTTGCAACCAATAATTTACTCCTCCAATAACAATACCCTGCATATTTAAAAATTAATTATTTCATTTTAATATTAATTATCAAAATAATAATAATTATTTCATTTTAATAGCAAACTTGTGTGACTATTACAACAAAACAAAACGCATTAATTAATTTCTCTAAGAATATTTAGAAAAAGAAAAAAGTGCTTTTTATATAAGCATTTCGATATATTCTACCCGTGGGGAAAAACGCATTAATTAATTTTGGGTGTGCATAGTGACAGAGTTAGGACTCCAGGGTCAAAGGGTGTGCTTAAGTAGTTATCGTAAGCTACTGATAATATAAATAATTAAATTAAATAAAAAATTTGGGAGTGCATTGAAAATAACCAAAAAGTATAAACTAAAACCACATATATGTTGCGTAAATTTGAAGCTAATGAGTGTACACACATCTACTGAAATATATGTGGCTCCGTCATTACATGTGAATTAAAGAATCAAATCACAAGAAGGTATAATGCTATTATCTCAAAACTATTCGATATCAGCTATTATATTTTACCACTGAAATTGTAGAATAAATTCTCCCGACATTCGAACTTCAATTTTAATACCACATTTTATTCATGCATGATATATATATATATATATACACACGCACACATACATACATACATACATACACATGAGTGAATGAAATTGAGATGCATTCATTACTAGAAAAATAGTGAAAAGAAACATTGAAATTGTCGCCCTAGGTAATATTGTAGGATACTTTCATTTATACGATATTAGTTAAAGTATCACATATATATTTACGCATTTAAAAAATTTCTTGTGACATTTTATAATTTCGCCAAAATGTATTTTAGTGTATAAAAATTTTAAATAAAAATAATTTATAATGACATTTTCTCTTTCGTGAGAGTGAGGATCACAAGAAAGTATGTACCCCCTTCCTTAATAGAATAACGCATCATTTTAATGAAACCCATATTCTGTGAGAAATTTTGTACTTCACAAGTCCATTACTAAATGCATTAATTGAAATTGGGTATGAGATGTTATTTGTTTCAGTAATGCCTAAATGGTATTTTCAGTCGTTTGATCAAGTATAATGACGTCACAATTTTACTTTTTAACATTTTTTGATATTATCATATTCAAATTCAATAGTTAAAAACATTACTTGGGTCTAGCATGAGGTTTTCCTTGAAATTGATTTTTGTTTCAGTTTTGTTTTGATAGAATTTCAATCATAAAATTATTACAAATGTCTTATATTTGTAATAGAACCTGTTAATCACAATTTTTTGTTAGTTTAAGAAGCATTTTCTTGTAGCGAGTTTATCAAAAAAGTGCATAGGCAATGATTTGTCCAATTAGAATGGTTTTTTTGGTAGCATGTTGAAAATAAAAAAGAAAAAATGAAAATGTAATATGGTTTTATATGAAAAAAATTCATGCTACTCGGTTGGATGATATCCAACAGATATTTTTATCGTTAGTTTGAATATGATAATTCAAAAAAGTATTAAAAAGTGAAATTATAATATTATCATACCATATCTAATAATTGAAAACACCACTTAAGTATTATTCAAACGGGTAGTTTTTTATGGGCCCGTTATAAAGTGCATATTAAATTATTAAAACTATGAAAGTAATAAATGAATAAACATAGTAACATACACAATAGGCGACCGATAAAAGATCAATATTCCAACCAAGCTTCCACGACGAAATATGTCTCTCCGTCGCCGCACCATAAATGGTTGTTGCTACACAACAGAAGCTAATCTGTAGAGCCATAAGCCTCAATCTCCCAGGATATTGTTTTAGAAGTGGGGCCTAAAGAAACAAAGAAAATTTGTGGGAAATATATATATATATATATATATATATATATTTATATATATGCGCACAGATTGATTACTTTTATTCAATCAATTCATTTTCATGCAAGCTAGCAAAAATTATTAATGGTACTATTTTCGTTTCACAATATCTGTTGTTTTGACATTTTAATATTGTTTTAAAATATCTGTTATTTTACAAAAATAAGTCAATTAATATTTTATACACTTTTTTTAATAAATTTTTTTCCTACATTAATAACATTCATATAACATATTTAAAGTAATATTTAATTCACTTGTCTGGAATTGTTAAAATTTCAATAAGTTATTAATAGGAGTAAAATTGTCAATTATGATACATTTTTAAATTTTCTTTAAGGTGCATGAAAAAATTTTAAACAACAGATATTTTAAAACTGAGATAGTAGTTAATCGGAAAGAAAATTAGCATAAGAAATCAGACAATGGTAGATCATTATAGCATCTGCCACTACTTAAAAAAGACCTAATTTAGTACATATAATCTAATGCTTTCGATAAATCTTTATCTTTTTGTTTTTTAATTATGCACTATTGTGACTTTTCACGAAAATGTCTCAATAAGTTACATTAAACTTTGAATAGAGAAATATTTTATAACACTATAAAATGTCAACATATACAATATTGGAGCACTAATTTGATATTACTCTTGACTAGTGTCTTAAATAATAATATGTCACAATATTCACTTTCAACAATATTTTATAGAGTCTCAATAAATATTGTTTAATTTCATAGTGTACCTATTACACTATACCTTTTGAACTCGTATATATATTTTAATACTATTTGTACCCGTTTATTACATTGCTTCCACTTTGAGACCTCTGACTACTTACACGATCGATTGGTGGCGTTCGTATGCGTATTTATCATAAGATAAGTACTCGATCGGTATGTACGTGAGCCAATGGGGCGCCACAGTATTGTAGTTTTTTTATTAGTGTGCGTACCATAATTAATAATTATCTGTCTAGTGCCGTTGGTTTAATGGACATGCACCCCATTTTTAGAGGCATGGGGAATATCATTGGGGCTTAAATCATGGCAATGTGTGTGCGTATTATCAAACAAAAAATATAAAAAAAATTGCAAACTTTATAACCTGCATAGTTAGCCAGACTGCCCAGCTGGACTGTGCTCCAAATGAAAGAATAGAACCTTTGATCCATTCACCTTTAGTGTGCGTACCGCTGTGTGCAGAGGAAGAATGATTGTTTTCATTGACAGAAGACGTTGAGTATAGTGGAGGGCCCTTATAGAAAGTAAAGGCCATTGCTCCTGAGAACCCAATTATGCAGCCCAATACTTTGGCTATTCCATGCCTTTCTTTTATGGCTAAGCTTTCAACCCTATATATAAACACTTTTCAATATCAATTTTTGGTTGAAATAAAATATACAATTTATTATTCTTCAAAAAAGTTAATTGTCAAGGAATTTATGATTGAAGAAGGGTGTTTGATTGTGAGATTATTACTTAGCTCTTAAAAATATATATTTTATAATTATGTTTGAGAATTTATAATTAAAATAGTACAAACATGCATTCCCTTCACTAACAGATATTAATCCATCATAAACTTAGTGAAAAAAACTTCATGCACTGGGTTTGGTCAAACATAACAAATTATATGTATAGCAAATTTATTGTACGTGTTAAATGATTAGTCATTCTCTCCAACACTGATTCGAACAAAATGGAGAATTTCGCTTCATCAGAATACCAAATTTGTGTATGACTACTCCAATTTTAATTTTCCACACATTAATTGTTTCAGAGATAATCCTGCTTCTTTGGCATAGGTTTTTTACCTTAAACAAACGGCCAAAATGAAGACCATCGGAGGGGCAATATTTTGCATGGCTGTACAAAATGTTGCTGATATAGTGTTCAGTGCAAACAAGTTTAGACTGATATTTATGGCGAGCCTGCGACATAATGCATGTATCAAGTAAGTTGCTACTATAACATACAAACTTCTCCTTTCTCTCTCTCTCTCTCTCTCTCTCTCTATATATATATATATATATATAATGCACGTAACATAATGCATGCAACATACAAGAATGCACCCCCTTCAATAACGAACTAACACATAATTATAAATTTAGTCTCTATGGTGGTTATCATTTATAAAAATTTCATTAGAGATGAATATTTTTTTCTTAATTCTATTTATATTACATTATGTCATTAATTTATATAAATATCTTAAATCTGTGATAGAAATTCTTCGTTACAAATTTTTTGTTAGTGAAGAAGGCGTTTTCCTGTAGTGGTATACACACACAGTGGCTGAGTCAGAACCTTCACTAAACGGGGTCAATGCTTTTGGGCTATCCAATCATCATTGATCGTTTCATTCCAATATACCAAACCATCAAAAGTTTATGACGAACAATCATTTGAAAAAGTATCAAAAGTGTTGCTGACAATCTTATTTTCGATTGAAAAATTTATCGAAATTCGATATTTTTTTAGTATATTGGTATTCTTCACAATTCAATAAATTGATAAAATTTAACTAAAACAAAAGAGAGTATATATATTAGTTTTTCTTCTTAATTATGTAAGACTCAACAAATTTTGCAGGTCTCTAATTAATTGGAACAAACAAATTTAATAAATTAATCAACTCATCGCACATGTGGTATATATGTATTTGTGAACAAGAATACCATTTATTCTTTTTAATTATTAAAATATTGGTGGATATAAATTTATACATATATATGATTTTATTTTTATTTTTATTTTCACTATAAAAGGTGATTACTTTAAGGTTGAAAGAAATATTTTAAATTTATCCCATTTTTTCCCCTTATGACCCCTTCTATTTAAATTCATTTTTTTTTGTGAGTGGGGTCAATTATCATCATTATGTTATAATTTTTTACATATCAATACATGCATATATAACAGAGTTTGTAAAAGTTGAGGGGGCCAATTGCACCCTCTCACCTTCACTTGCCTCCGCCTGTGTGTGTGTGTGTGAAGATATACATATATATGTGTATATATATATAGAGAGAGAGAGAGAGACAGAGAGAGAGACAGAGATAGAGATGAGGTGCATACACACATGAGACAATGAAAATCTTGTAGATTGCACGCCATGGAATAGGAGTAGCCTCCTTACTGCAGGCACAAATAATCAACAAAGTAAGAATTAATGCACTTATTAACATGTGTATCATAATTTTGGGAGAAGAAGGCAATAACACACACACACACACACACATATATATATATATATATATATATATTATCTAGGAATATAATTAAACCTTTTGAAGAAGAAAACAACTGGAGTCAAGGCAAGCGTGGCAAAGGCCAATCGATACGCTGCGAAAATCGCAGGTTTCATGCCTGAAGCAACCGATGCCTTTGATAACAAGAACATCCCTGCAAAGCTTAATTGTAGAAGGATCACAGCAATGTACGCCCTCACTTTGTGCATGCTTTTTGGAATGCTTTTTGGAAGACAATACATTTTTGATGAATGAATGTATCATATGTTAGGAGTTCAAATGGTTACAATATTTATAGGCAAGATAGCAAAATTAACTACGGCTACTACATGATTTTTTTCGAAACATTTATTACATTCTCTGTTACATCTTTTATTATATATAAGTGGTGCTGACACGTTTGATGGGTGTACTTACTTTTTAAAAGTATAAAAAATTAGAAATATTCATGTAATTTTTATGTGATAATATTTGTACTTTTGATCAATTGTTTATATATATATATATATATATATATATATAGTTGTATGAGTTTAGTAAATAAAAATAATATGTTTCAAGCTAAAGTAAAAATAATAAAGTTGGAGATATATAAGAGAAAGGGGAGATAATTTATTTGAGAAAAAAATGTAGAGGGAGAGAGAGAAGTAACTTATTATAAATAAGTTAGGTAATACAAATAAAATATATCTAAATTAAACAATTATTTAAAGAGGGCGATATTCTATTAATAGTGCAGATTATGCATACACGCCGCGTTTATGTAAAGTCATTTTTAAATACATAGTTAGACGTGGAGTTCTTATGCCTGATGTGAAAGCATCGTAATTTATAAAATAGCAGATGGCATACATAATGTAATAGATCAAGATCTACTCACAAATTAACATTTAATTTATAAAATAATAGATGAAATACATAATCTAGTAGATCAAGATTTTCTCACAAATTAACATTGGGGCAAATTACGACTATATTTCTTGAGATATAATGTAATTATAAATTGGGCGAATTATACTGACTACCCCTGAGGTTTGACTAATTTACAAAAAACCCCCTACTTTTTCAAAAATTACCAAACACCCCCTAAGGTTTCAAAAATATTACAAACTTATTCAAATTTCCAAAAATACCCCTTCCCTCTTTTTGGGTGATTTACACTGACCACCCTGAGATTTGGTTAATTTACGAGAAACCCCCTATGGTTTCAAAAATTATCAAACCCCCCCCCCCCGAAGTTATACCAATATTACAACTAGCACCTATTTAGGTTGACTTATTAACAATATTAAAATTTTTTCCCCTCTGTAATATTGTTATCATAAAATTTTCATGTAATAGATTTGAAAAAAAAAATGAGATTATTTATTCAAATAAAGATTCTGAATTTAATGCATTAAAGGTATCTACCAACACATCAGTACGTTATATTATCGCTAATACGGAGTAAATTTTAAGAGAAATGAATTAGAGTCCTCAAGCTAAATAAAATTTTCAAGTGCATTATTTAATTTCAATTTTTTATTTCAATCAATGTTTATATTTCTCATTTCACATAATGGATATATACGATGCATATGATTATATTTTTCTCAAATATAAATTTAGCACATATTACGTATATTCAGTATAAATTCATAACATTAAATTCGGAATATTTATTTGAATAAGTAATCATATTTTTTTTTCCAAATCTATTAAATTAAAATTTTATGATAACAATATTACAGAGGAAAAAAAAAAGAATTAATATTGTTGATAAGTCAACCTAAGTAGGTGCTAGTTGTAATATTAGTATAACCTCAGGGGGTTTTTGATAATTTTTGAAACCACAGGGGGTTTCTCGTAAATTAGCCTAATCTCAGGGTGGTCAATGTAAATCACTCAAAAAAGGGGAAGGGGTATTTTCGGAAATTCGAATAAGTTTGTAATATTTTTGAAACCTTAGGGGGTTTTGGTAATTTTTGAAAAAATAGGGGGTTTTTTCGTAAATCAGCCAAACCTCAGGGGTGGTCAGTGTAATTTTTCCTTATAAATTAGTTTTCATGATTTTAAAAATTACAAATACGTACCCACAAGGTATATATGTATCAGTTTAAAAAAATTTATCCTTCATTAAGACAGAATGTAATTGCGAATTGTATTTCTAGCATTTTTGTTAAGCTTTTCAGATAAGATTCACATAGTTTGGATAAGTTCAAGATGTTGAAAATATGTATTAAGTGATCAATTTTAAAAAAAAATGTGGTGGTACAAGACTATAGATGGTGTTACGGTGGTGGTTGTGATGGTATAAAGTGAAACTACTTCGCGAAGGTTGATGAGATTACAAAATTAATTGAAAGATTTTGTAAGACTTGATATATCGCATCTCTTGGTGGCCATAGTAATTATTACGATACTAGAAAGTTATCAGGGATTTCGATAGTTATTGTCAAATTGAATTTTTTTTGTTAAATGATGACAAATATTAGGATAGTATTGATAATTTTCGAAATAAGATAGGATGATCGATAATTTCACCTAAATTTAAAGCAATCGGAAGTAATTATCTCTTAACATTATAAATTTTTATTGAATGCGATTTTTATATAAGAGCTCATGTCACTAAAAGTTACGATATACAATTCTTTAGGTGGAAGTATGTGTAGTAGGGATAGGGCTGTCAATAGAGCGGATTTTAATCCGAATTTGATCCGAATTTTAACATATTTGACCGATTAGAATATTCAATGTGTTAGATCCGATGACAAATATCCGTAATCCGAAATAACTAGCTAGGTTGGATTTAGAATCAAACAGTTCGATCCGTTAAAGATCCAAATTTGAACTTTAATAATACTTTTTATTATATTAGCAACCTTACATATATAATGATAATGAAGAATTTTAAATAGAATGCAATATCCAAACTATTATAACTTATAATATACTTTTTATATTTTTCAAAGTAATTTTTTTCCAAAAATAGTGTATAGTTTTTATACATATTATAAAATAATTTTCTACTTATTTAAAATTTATTTTTTACATAAGAAATAATTTTTTTTATTGCTTATTTGATTTTAAAGTTCCAAATTTTTTAACAGTTAATCGGATTGAATTTTTCTATCGGGTTTTGAATTTTTTCTTGGATTCGGACTCGGTTAAAATAAATATAAACCCTATAGAATTCAAGTCGAATTTGAATACTAAATATGCTTATCGGATTCGGGTGCAAAGTTTTCTGATTTGATCCAAATCCTACATTGACAGCCCGAAGTAGGGACGAGGGACAACACTTCTTTGCACCGTGTTTAATTGTATATATGTGGGTTGTCGTGTAAATGGGGCCATATGACTAGGGCTGTCAATGGAGCGGATTTTAATCTGAATCCGATCCGAGTCCGATCCGAATTTTAGTATATTTGACCGATTAAAATATTCGATGGGTCAGATCCGATAGCAAATATCCGTAATCCGAAATAAATGGGTTGGATTTGGATTCAATGAGTCCGATCCGTTAAAGATCCGAATCCGAATTTTTATATTATATTTTATTAAATTTATACATTATATATAATACAATAGTAATAAAGATACTTCAATGTAATGTATATGTCATTGTAATTAATAATATATTATTTATTAATTTTTAAGGTACTTTTTTTTTAACAAAACATTATATAGTTTTCATACATATTCTAAAATATTTTTCTACATTATTTAATTTTATTTTTAACATAAAGAGGCATTTTTTTTATAGAATACTAATTAATTAGTCTATATATTAAAGATCTCTATTACACACACCATATATATACACATATAGGATATGTTATTAGAGATATTTATTATATACTATCATTAAATGAACAACTAATAATCTCTATAGTTATTAGAGATCTTTACTAAATATATTATACATAAACGTATTTATATATAATTCTAAATATATATTGTCATTAAATGAAAAATTAAATATGGTGCATAATTATTAAAGATCTCTTATATATAAAATATATTTTTACACGTTTATATATTTATATATTAAAGAATTTTTTATTATTTATTTTTTGGTTCAAGCATAAAAAAATTTTGTCATATCGGATCGGATCGGATTTTTTTATCGGATCTCGGATTTATTCCGGATTCTGATTCGGAATAAAGACTAAAGATCCTATAGGATTTCGGGTCGGATTCGGTAGTCGGTCCTTGTAATCGGATTCGGATCCGGATTGCACTGATTTGCTCCAGATCCGATCCATTGACAGCCCTACATATGACTAATAGTCCTCTTATTATTTATTTATTTATTATTTTTTTTGTAAGAATTGAAAACACTTATTTTTTTAAAGAAAAAAATATTTCAATAAAAAAACTTGTGTTCGTTGGATTTTTTTTAAAGTTAGAAATAAAAAAATTAAAAAGAACTTTTTCTAGAATCTAGTTACAATAACTTTCCAAGAAAATCAAATTTTAAAATACTTATAATTATTGCATCCAAACATAGAACTGTTAAATTTAAAACAAAGTTGTATTATAAAAATCGCTTGACAAACACTCACTACAAGAAATCATCCCTCTTCATTAATGAAAAATTTGTGATGGAGAAATTTTATCACATATTTAAGGTATCTGTAATGATTGTGTGGCATAATTCAATATAAAATAGAACTAAAATAAAAAATAATTAGTTATAAGATATTTATTAATGAAATTATTATTGACGAAATTTGTCAAAAAAAAACTAAATTTATAATGTATTGATTGATAATTAAAGGAGATATGTAAATTTTTGTAGTGGTTTTTTTTTTTTTAAACCCTATCCAAAGAGCTCTTAAAATGAATGAAAGTAAATAGTGACTGACCATTATTAATTATTTCTTTTTTTTTTTTGGTATTGTAACTAATACTATTATTGATGTATAATTATATAGAATTAATTAATTTGAATACTTTTTAGTTCTTAGTGATGCGTGATGCATACCACACTAACTCGTGCCCATAGTTTCACGGAAAATTAAAGCAAATCTAACGAATTAGAGATGAGCTAAATGTCCTATTTAGTTCCCACTTTGAGAAAAAATGTAGCATCAATAATTAAATAGGTTTAGTGCTTTGTCTAGCTAGAATTGAACTCCTCAGACGTATGGATAATCTCAGATTTGATTTATTGGCATGGACCTAGATTTTATCAGTTTTTATGTTCATTTTTTTAATAACTAAAGCATTGTAATAGTAATAAATACATATTATATGGTCATTGTAAGTGAAAAAAAAAAAGAATAAAGCACAAAATACAATTTTCTAGAAATATAAGTCTAAAGATTTTGAACTTTATTAATTAAAATACATTCGTTTTTTGATTCATAAGACAAAATCAACGTCACATTCTTAAAATTTGTTTTATTTATAGTATTGAAAAATATTATAAAATATTTCATGACCCTAGAAAGAAGAAAAACGTAAAACTTTGATAGTAAAAATATTAAAAAAAAAGAGAGGATTTATAATTTAAAAGTAAATGTCATTTTAGTCTTTAAGTAAAAAAGTGAATAGAAAAATTGGTGGAAGAGAGGTTTATACCAAAAAATAAAACTTTTGGGGAAGTATATATAAATTACCATAATTTAGGAGAGATTGAAGCAATTTCCCGTTTAATATGGACTAGGGATGCAAACGAGCCGTGCCGAGCCTTGGCCTTTTTTTAAGGCTCGAGCTCGAGCCCGACCAGACAAGAAAAAAGAGGCTTGAGCTCGGCTCGTTGGGCTTGAATTTATGAATAAATTATAGATTCGAGCTCGAATTTAAATATTTTCAATTATTTTATTATGCTTGAGTTACAGGTTCGAGCTTGAGCTCGGGCTCGAATTCGAAAATCAAAATATTATTTATAATTATATATATAACTATATAAAAGTAAAAATAAATATTAAAAAATAAAAAGCTCGTGAGCCGGCCAGAAGTTACTTGGCTCGAGCTCGAACCTTTGTCGAGCCGGTTCATTAGGCTCGCGAGCTAACTTGATTCACTTGCATCCCTAAATCTTCTATTTTGGAAATTAGGAGACAAAAAAGAAAATTTAAATGAATTCGTATTAGACTAAACTTTTAAATTCAAACACTGACTGGACAATTTTTGTTCCCCTCTTTATATTGTGTAAGTGCAATTTGATCTATTTAAATATGCCACTTGCATGATATTACAAAACGAGAATTTTTTTTTTATCGTTGAAATATATATGATCAATTTCACCAATTTCATTATACAACTTCATCGTAACGACTCGTGATTTTACTTAAATAATTCCAAACATGCATGCTACAAAATGCTGGGGTGTGTGTGATCAGATTTTGAATTGTTTTAGAATAAAATTTGCATTTGATCTCTCGATGGATAAAATATTAAATTGAAATAATACTATATCAAATCGAGTGGTTCAAATTGCTGGACCTTGGTTTAATGAGCGAACGAGTTGACAGGTTAATAAAATTTCTAGCATACATTTCGCATTTCAATTTATTTTTAACTCAAATATATATCTATATATATATATATATTTGATGTCGTGTTGCTCTCTAAATGGGCTTCCTCTGTTGAATGATCCAATTATTTCTGGGCCTCAATTTGAGCTTCTCGGTTTTGGTCCCAAATGGAAAATACACAGCCCAATAAATTGCAATCCTGTACTTTAAACAACTGCACATTGAGAAATTGATCAATTTTGGAATTTATCTATTCCTAAAAATAAACTATATGCCTGAATATATATATATATATATATATATATATAAACAGAAATGCTTGTCATGCCAAACATTTTGTAGTAGAGTTGCTACTTCTTCCTTTTTTCCCTTTTTTTTTACACCAAACACTTTTATGTTTGGATGTTGGAACTTAAAAATGTTTTAAAAGGTAATTTCTTTGGAAGCTACTACGAATGGCTTCCTACAAAGGGGCTCATTTAGATAGATTAAAAAAAAAATGTTTATTGAGCGGTGATTTTTACGATAGAATTTTTTTTAAGTCAAACAGTTTTACGTTTAAATGCAATAGTTAAAAGTATTTTAAAATATATTTTTATTTAAAGCTACGTTGAGTAGCTTCTAGAAAAAGCTCTGTTATTGTCTTTTTTTTTTGCTTCTACTTTTTAAAAAAAATCCATTTAAACACAATTTTTTTTTGCTATAAAATGCCTTTTTTCTTTCAAAAATAAGTATTTGTCAGAAAAAGACCATCCAAAATGGCTCAAAAAGTCACTTTTAGAATGTTTTTTATATAGATTTTGATTCTTTTAAAAAATTATAACAAATATTCATTTAAGTTATTGAAGTGCTTTTTTAAAAAAAAATAAAATAAAATAAGTGATTCTCTTCCGAAAAAACTCCATTCAACCAGGCTCTATATGTTGTTGATGTTATCATTTCAAAAACATAATAATAAAAAGAAAAGAAAAACAAAAACAAAAATGATTTACCTCATTTCCTAAGTATGATTATTAAATCATTTTTAAAGAGATTTTGTTTTCTTTCATTTTCATTTTCTTTTTCTTTTTTGAAATAAACTCGATTGAAATAAAACATTTCAACTAAAAAACCTAAAAGAAAATTTGAATGTTTCTTTTTTTTTTAATTAATAATAATAAAAAAGAAACATAAAAATCTGAAGCGATATTTAGTTTTGTACAACATATAAATCGAAAATAAATGTACTAACCTCCCCCAGTGAGGGAAAGAATTGATAAAATGGTTGCTATTGTTACTGCTAATGGACCAAAAATTGCACTGAAAACGGGGTCCTTCCACCTCAATACCTGCCACAATAATAACCTGCAATTTTCCATTAGTTGTGTTCTATACATACAAACATTTATACATATATATATATATATATATATATGTGTGTGTGTGTGTGCACGCGCGCGCGTGTTTGAGTAATGTTGAAAATTTTAATTAAATGACGTGGAATAGGGGAAAAAAAAGATTTTAATGCTATATTTAGTGAGCGCAGTGCAAGCTTCCCTAATCATTGAAGTCGACTCTGTTGAACATGAATTATTCTTTGTTTCCGTGTTAAGTTGAAGCGGCTTCGAGTTGACCCAGGGCTATTAGACGAGGGTAGTCTTGGCCCTTGGTGTTAATCTGGCAGTTGAATAATGTAGTGATCCAAGAAGCAACCAAGGAAATTTCCTAGAAAGAGCAAACAAGGGATAGAAAAAGCTGCAGTTTCTGTAGTCTTTCTTTGTTCTGTTATCTAACAAAACAGGTGCTCCAGCCCAATACCATAGATAATCGAGAAAGTTGGTTGTTTCATTTGAGAAAAAGTGGAGATATGACAAGCATATATGATAACTGGGAGAGGCTGGTTGACGCCGCGCTGAATCGGGAGAAGCTCCGCGAATTGGCGAGGGAGACCAGCTTCACCAGCTCCATTTCCTCTAGTTTCAATTCAGCGTATGATTTTCAATTTGATTCCGTCCCTGACTGTGTTTCTGGTTCGTTGACTGACCAAGTGATAAAGGCAGCAGATGATGCGGCAACTTTCAAGTTAGAATGTGCAGAACTCAAGTCGAAGGCTGAAAAGCTCGCCGGGCTGCTCCGGCAGTTGACGCATATGGGAAACAACTACTATGACCGGCCCACTGGCTGCATCATCCCTGAAGCGGAGCTAGTCCTGGAGAAGGTACTGAAGCTGCTGCTGAAATGCAGCGCCCAGGGCATGAGGCGCATTTTCACCATCATCCCCACCGTCGCCTTCCGGAAGATGTCGTCCCAGCTCCAAAAATCCATCTACGACGTGACTTGGCTGCTCCGCCTCTCTTCCCCCACCAGTAAACATGAGTACATCGGCCTCCCCCCAATCGCCGCCAATGACCCAATCCTCTGCCTCATATGGGAGCAGATTGCGATTTTGTACACGGGTTCGTTGGATGATCGAACCGATGCAGCCGGATCACTGGTATGTTTGGCTCGAGACAACCATCGGTATGCGAAGTTGATCATTGAGGAAGATGGGGTTAGACCCTTGTTGAAATTGGTCAGGGAAGGGACAATAGAGGGGCAGGAGATTGCAGCCAGTGCGATAGGATGGCTCGGAAAAGACCCCGAAAGTGTGGAGCACATGATTGACTCCGGTGTCTGCCAGGTGTTTGTGGAAATGCTTGAACAAGGTCCTGTGAAGGTGCAGGCGTCGGTGGCTTGGGCCGTGTCAGAGCTTGCAGCGCATCACCCCAAATGCCAACATGTCTTTGCGCAGCATGATATTATTCAACTTCTTGTTAGCCATCTAGCTTTTGTAGCAAGTCTTTCGCCATCTGGGGAAATGGATGACCCCTCAACTAAGACCTATAAAAAAGCCATGGCTGCCAGAGCCCTTTGTCACCTCGCCAAAGGGAACTCTCCCATTTGCAGAAGCATCACCAAGTCATCGAGAGCGTTGTTCTTCTTTTCAATCCTTCTGGAGGAAGGTCCCAAACAAGTTCAGTACAATTCTGCTATGGCTTTGATGGAGATCACAGCAGTGGCGGAGGAAGATGTTGAACTAAGAACATCAGCATTCAACCCAAATTCCCCCACCTGCAAAGCCGTGGTTGATCAACTGTTGAGAGTCGTGGAGAAGGCAGATTCAGAACTGCTCACTACTTGTATCAAGACTATCGGAAATTTAGCTACGATTTTCAAGGCAAATGAGTCAACAAGGATCATAAGCCATCTAGTGAAGCTGCTTGATGAAAGAGAAGTTGATGTTCATTGGGAAGCTTGCATTGCGCTCACTAAGTTCGTGCGCTCAGAGAATGCTCTGTGCGTCGATCACTCTAAGGCGATCATTGGTGCTGGAGGGGTGAAGCACCTCATTGAGATACTCTACTTTGGAGACGAGATAGTTGCAAGTTGTGCTTTGATTTTGCTGTGCTACATTGCTCTGCACGTGCCGGATAGCGAACAACTTGCTCGGGGGAAGGTACTTATTGTGTTGGAATGGGCATGGCAAAAATCATCTTTGAGAAGAGTTAAAGATGTTGAGACATTGTTACCAGAGGCCAAAGAAAGGTTGAAGCTCTGTCACTCCAGAAGATCGAGGCGATACCGTTAAATTAAATCTAATTTAGTGTATGTTTTAGAGCTGCATGTTCTTATGATCAAGGTTTGATCAAGAATTAACAGTCCTTTCTGTAATCACTCCATGAATTAGATACATCAATATAGTGATTGAAGGATTGTAATGAATTGCACCATATATATTAGGATAAGAAATCAAAAATGATTAAGAGGTTCTAATGAAAAAAAATCATCACATTAAAACAAAGAATCGTATTATTGAAAATATTTATATCTCTAACTTGTCATTTGTATGAAATAATATAAGCAACAGAATATAACCATTAAGCATATAAATAGATACATATTAAACATGATAATCACCTCAAAAATGTAGAAATTGCTTTTTTAAGAAGTTAATTTGCTTTCGAAATTAAAATTTAGAGATTAAAATAAATTTTACCCACACACAAAAAAAAAGAAGTGAATAAATAAAAACTAGAAATCCCCATTGATGCTGAAAACTCAATTGCGTCTGCCCTAGAAACTCAATTGCATCGGAGCCACCGGAATGAATAAGGTTGATGCTCGGTTGGCTGGAAAACCATCGCAGCCGCCGCCGCCGTTCGCTCGCGATGAGGACTTGAGATTTCGATGAAACTGTGGAGGTGTGTTCATATTCTTTCGATTGTGGGTGATATATTAAAGTTGAATCAGATTGAACTTCGTTGCTGATTTATATATATATATATTGTTTATTGTTAGACTAATATCTGAATCAAGTAGTATATTTATTTTAAATAGGCCATAATAATTTGACGATAAAATGAATAAAAATTTAAAATGACAAAATATTTTCGTGGTTTAGCTAATAACATGTCAATGTTTATGGGCGATGAGCAATTTCACTATAAAATTTTTGTATAGAGTGTTACAATAATTAAAAAATATATTCTCTAATTATTTCCAAAATCTTAAAAAAATAACCTCATTAATTAAAAAATATATTTTCTAATTAATCCTGAAATTTCAGGAGAACAATTTTTTTAATCATATTCTTTTGTCTGATTTTTTTTAAATTTTTTTAGTAATTTAGTAAATAAGATTTTAGTCAATAAAATAAATAAATAGGATTTTAGTATTTGCAATTTCAATTCGGAGACTTCATTGTTAATAAATTGTTAATATTTGGACAAGTTATTTTTCTTCATTTTGCTTCGGTGTTCTTTTTTGGTTGTTACTTGTTAGAGTAAAAATGGAAAATCAAAAAAAAAAAAAAAATCCCCAAATTGATATTCAGTTGCATTAGCTCTAGAAATTAAACCCAAATTCAGTCGTTCTCGTTTCATCCTTCATGTTAAACAATTATTTTCTAATTCAATTGTCGATCTTTGTTTTGCTTTTTTTTTCCCTGCGATTTTCTAGATGATTACCGGCGAAGCCACCGGAATGAAGACTGTTGATGCTCAGTTGGCCGGAAAACCACCACCGCTGCCGTTCGGATGAAGATTTGACATTCCGATGAGACTCTGGAGGTGCGGTCATCTTCTTGAGATTGTGGGTGATATATATATATATATATATATGTTGTTTATCATAGTTGAATGATTCCAATGTTGATGATCAGTAGAAAATTTACTACCGTGCTTAAAAAGATGATATGTTCGATAATTGATCTGTTAAAAAACCACGGTGCGCTTGTATATTTTAATTTTTTGTTCTTCAATGATTGGGGCCATTTTTTGTCAAAGAACATGATCTCCATCAAATGTGGTATATTCAACCGTACACATTTATCTTAACCAATTTGTGATCTCCATTTTCGTATCCACTGTTCACTCTTAATTATAGATTTTTTTTTTCCTTTTTTTTTTTTTGACTTTCAGTCAAATGATGGAGATTTCTAAAGAAACAAAAGATAGTTGTTGAGGTAGTCCTCTGCTTAAACAACAAGTATTCTTGTTTCCGTGTTAAGTTGTATACTTGGGCTTTGTTTGGTTCTAAGATTTTAGGAGGAAAAGAAAATGTTAAAGAAAAGAAAAGAAACTACAAGAATTTTAAAATTCTCTATTTTGTTTGGTTGTTAAAATAATAATAAGGAAAATGATTTTTTTAGAGAATTGTCTTCCATTTTATTTGGTTATTATTATAAATTAAAGGAAAATGTAAAAACACATCCCAAAAAAATCTAAATAATCAATTAATTGCACAAAAAAAAAATTTGCATGAAATATATTCAAATAATAAATTAGTTTGAGCAACAAATGAGATGAGAGAATGTTAGAGAGAGCAACATAACTTTTCCTTCATTTTTCTCACCTAATTGGAAAGAAAATGTTTTTTTTCAATTTATGCTATATTTTCTTTCTATTTTCCTTTCCTTACCATTTCCCTTCTTTTTCTCTAGTAACCAAACATTGAAAAATATTTTTTCTTCCTATTTTCTTTTCCTTTTCCCCCTAAAATCCTAGAACCAAACACAATGTTAGTGTTCCAAAAGCAGCTAAGATAAATCAAAAGGTGAAAGAAAAAGAGAAAAAGAAGCCAAATTGCGCTTTCTGTGTTCCTTCTTTCTTTCTGTTGTCTAACCAAATAAATGCTGCTACCCAACACCCAAAATCTGTACACAGAGACATTCAAGAAAGAAGTTGGTGTTTCTTTCTATGTTTTGTTTCATTTGTCGTGGAAGAGAGGAGAGCTATGACGAGTGTATATGATAACTGGGAGAGGCTGGTTGACACCGCGCTGGATAGAGAGAAGCTTCGCCAATTGGCGAGGGTGCCCAGCCTCAGCAGCTCCGTTTCCACTAGCTTCAATTCAACATCTGATTTTCAACCTGACTCTGTCCCTGACTATGTTCCTGGTGTGTTGACAGACCAAGTGATAAAGGCGGCAGGTGATGCGACAACTTTCAAGGAAGAATGTGCAGAACTCAAGTCCAAGACTGAAAAGCTTGCTGGGCTGCTTCGGCGGGTGATGAGTAGGGGAAATGACTCCTATGACCAGCCCATGCGCCGCATCATCCCTCACATGGAGCTAGTCCTGGAGAAGGCGCTAAAGCTGCTGCTGAAATGCAGCCGCCAAGGCATGAGTCGCGTTTGGACCATCATTCCCACTACCGCCCTCTGCAAGATGTCGTCCGAGCTCCAAAACTCCATCGAGGACGTGTTTTGGCTCATCTGCGTCTCTGCCCTCCCCTACAATCAATACAATGAGTACGTCAGCCTCTCCCCAATCGCCTCCAATGATCCAATTCTCTGCGTCATATGGGAGCAGATTGCGATTTTGTACACAGGTTCGTTGGACGATTGAACTGATGCAGCTGCACCATTAGCAGTTTTGGCTCAAGACAACCATTGGTTTGCGAAGCTGATCATTGAGGAAGATGGGGTTAGACCCTTGTTGAAATTGGTCAGGGAAGGGACAATAAAGGGGCAAGAGAATGCAGCCAGGGTAATTGGATGGATTGGAAAGGACCCCGAAAGTGTAGAGCACATGATAGACTCCGGTGTCTGCCAGGTGTTTGTGGAAGTTCTCAAACAAGGTCCTGTGGAGGTGCAGGGAGTGGTGGCCTGGGCTGTGTCGGAGCTTGCTGTGCATTACCCCAAATGCCGACGTGTCTTTGCTCTGCACGACATTATTCCACTGCTTGTTAGTCATCTAGCCTTCATGACTAGTCTTTCGCCACATGGGGAAACGGATGACCCTGCAAGTAAGGCCTATAAAAAAGCAATGGCTGCCAGAGCCCTTTGGCAACTTGCCAAGGGGAACCCTCCCATTTGCAGAAGCATCACCAAGTCATCAAAAGCATTGTTCTTCTTTTCTATCCTTCTGGAGGAAGGCCCTGAAGAAGTTCAGTACAATTCTGCTATGGCTTTGATGGAGATCACGGCAGTGGCAGAGGAAGATCCTGAACTGAGAACATTAGCATTCAACCCGAATTCCTCCATCTACAAAGCCATGGTCGATCAACTGTTAAGAGTTGTGGAGAAGGCAGATTCAGAACATCTCGTTCCTTGTATCAAGGCTATTGGGAATTTAGCTATGACTTCGAAGGCAAATGAGTCGACAAGGATTATAAGCCTTCTAGTGAAGTTGCTTGATGAAAGAGAAGCCTATGTTTCCAGTGAAGCTTGCATCGCGCATGCTAAGTTTGTGTGCTCGGAGAATGCTCTGTGTGTCAATCACTCCAAGGCGATCATTAGTGCTGGAGGGGTGAGGCACCTCGTTGAGCTTCTGTACTATGGATGGGAGACAGTTGCAAGTTGTGCTTTGATTTTGCTGTGCTACATTGCTCTGCATATGCCAGATAGCGACCAACTTAGTCAAACCGAGTTGCTTATTGTGTTGGAATGGGCATCTCAAAACTCACCTTTCGCAGGAATCGAAGATTTAGTGAGGTTAAGAGAGGCCAAAGAAAGGTTGAGGCTCCCTCGGCCCACAAGATTGAGGGGACCGCCGATGTTCTCAAGATTTTCATAGAGTGGAACTGTATTATAAGGTTAGTTTTATGCTTGTGATTCTTCATAAGCAGGGGTTGCTCAAGAATTTATTTCTATACTATACATTTGATTCATTGAGTTGAATATGAAATGTTACACACAACTTGTTGGGGTTTTTGACATGATCCAAGTTGAGGTGGAGAGATAATTTGACACTTCTCATACTTAACACAATAAATAGATTATTAAGGCCTTAGACGGGCTTAAAGAACAGTGCTTATTGAGTTATGTTTTTTTTTTTTTTTAAATCATGAAGTT